>JAQJVL010005576.1:0-34404 GCA_035578905.1 Stictocephala bisonia | reverse complement strand
CAAAGATTATTCTAAACATACCGTTTAATAAGCTTGTATATGTGCTGTAGCAATATGACAGGTCTGGAGTATATCCTGCTGCATGTCCAGGACCCAATCCTGTACGTTGTACGCAAACAGCACCGAGCCTCTCCCACCCAGGTGCAGCCCCTGTGTGACTACTATATCATAGCAGGAGTGATCTACCAGGCTCCTGACCTTGCCTCCATTATCAACTCCAGACTTGTAAGTTGGGGAAGAGAATTTGAATAAGTTAAAGAGTAAACTATGTGATTTACCTCTCTGGATCTGCTTACAGATATAACCGACCCATTTTTATTTTCTTGAGGATAAAAGATGGATGTAACTCCCTTTTATTTTTTAGCTTTATAGTACAGCTATAACAATTGTTATGGACTTTGCTCTTGGTTGATTTACTAGTAAAAATGAATTCTAATAAATAACCAAATCTTTTTATTTGGAGAATCGTATTTGTTACTAATATTTCTAATAAGTATGGAATGAGTTATTATACTTTGTAGAATAATTTAACAGCTATTAAAGTTTACTCACTGATAAGCTGCAGAATAATAAGTGCCAGTTCTTTTTTATTTTCAGAATTACTGGTAGGTGGCACTCAGATTTTTTTTTTTCTGTGCAGGAATGTTTAGCCTAAGCTGTTACAACTATCTCGAGAGGCATCAGATAAGTGAAGTTTGCCTCTTAATAAGGGTCCCCTTTTGTTTTTATGTTGCTTTGAGTGTTTGTTAATGACATTCAGATCAAATAATGCTAATTTTCCCTTTACAATATATTTAGTCAATAGTAAATGTCTAAAAGAGTTGTATTTTTGGATAAGACAGAAAACAATTCTGCAGTGAAATTGATAATTAATTAGTTTGAACTCAGTGTTTATGGGCATACTAAGGATATATTCCTAACCAAATTATTTGGAAATCATCAGAATTTAATTTGTCCCTGAATTTTAATTTTCAATAACAATTTTAGGTTAAGTTATAGTAAATCAGGCTAGGAATCAATATTACGAGGCATAAGTCATGAGTAAACTTGCGAAAGGAGATAAGTCCACAAAACACATCAGTAGAATAACGATTTCAGGAGATGTACATTTTTAGTACAAAATAACACAAAACACAAATTTTAAATGTAACTTGCGCCTTTCCTCATTGTATAGACATTTGGCCTGTATATTATTTCAGGTAGGCTAACAATTGTGCTTTTTCTGAAAAGTTAAAATTGGGAAAATTAATAAGTGATCCAGTTTATTCAGTTTTTTGCTACAGACTGAGGAAGGCAATTGAGTAACTAAGTTTACAATTTGACAGGATCAGCATTCAGCATCATGAATTCTAGTTTCTATTAAGAGAAGGTTAGAATAGTTTATAACGTCAGTTAGAGCATTTGACATAAATAATACTAAGTTCCTTCATATCCAAAACAAATTAAGATTTTAAAATCTGAATCTTGAATGTTTATTGATTGTATAGTATGTATTGTGTGGTTATTATTTTTTTACTTCAAAATGTGATGGCCAGTTAGCGTCAGCTCACCATATGCAGTCGGCACTGGACGAGGCCATGAGTTATGCCAGGTTCCATCCCAGCAAGGGTTATAGCTGGGAGTTAAAGGGTGTGGAAAAGACTGCTCGACGAGAGGTTCTGAGAGAGGAACCCAGTTCTGTGTTCCAGCGGCAACGAGTAGACATGCTGTTAGGAGAACTAACAACCAAATTCCCCCTCCCTGTCCACCAGCCACCTGTCAACAAGCCTGCTCAACCAGAGGGTGAGACTATTTCCTTTTTATATATTTAGTCACTACATATAACCATTTAAAATATCTATTAATTCGTAAGTTTATGGATTAAACCATAGAATATAGACAGATACAGAAGCCCCACGCAATGCTAAATTTTGAAACGTGAAATCGCTTAATTCACCAGTAGTAAAAACCGGCCAAGCGCAGTTGCCAAACTGGCTGACCGGCCGGCCAGGGAGAAATCTCTTACTACGTCTCGTCTCTGGTCTCTCTCTCTAGTCAACTTCAACAGTCCCGCATGTATATGTATGGCATGAGCAGATGTTTCGAGTGAATTGCAGCTCTCATCTTCAGGGCGACATACTCTGTTACTAAAACCATAGAGTATACGTGATGTACTATATACTCTTTGGATCTAGTAACAGAGTGTGTCGCCCTGAAGATGAGAGCAGCAATGCACTCGAAACGTCAGCAACATGTACATAGCATGCATACAAGGTGAAAAAAAATATGGAAAAGCTTTCACAACTTCTATTTGACTTCACATGTAAAAGTGAAATCTTACACATCATCATGGTTACAAAAACCTACTTTTTGACACCACTGTTGAAATTTCATGTGTCACCAATATTTCTTTTTTTTCTCTTATTGTGTCCAGTTAATAGTATGTACAAGCAGTAATAAGTGCCCTACTAAATTGGTCAAATTGAAAGGTTTCAAAATTTTAAAAAGGTTGTGGAAATTTTAAAAGAGGGTTGAGAAAGATGAATAAAAATAATGCTGTTATGAAAGCCCGAGCTATGAGAAGCTGTGGTGATAAGATGTAGTTTTCAAAATAGTCTATATGTTTACTATGTATTTACAGTAGTCTATTTATTTTGTATTGTATAATACTTTTAAGCCGTACTTATTTCAAAGTTAAGTAAATTATTTTTTGTTTCTGGGTTTAATCAAATGTTTATTGATGTATATAGTTCATAATTTTATTAATAGTTAATAGTATAACTTCTAATTATATGTTTAAAGGATCCTTATAAGCAAGTGCCATCAATACAATTTGCTTGTCTCTGTATCTGCTCAGGTATTTTTAGTATCATCTATAATTAACATTGATGATATCCAGTTCGTGTAAAATTTGTAAAAAATCAGTCAATTTTCAAATTGAAAGATTTAAACATTTTATTAGGATTAAATAAACAGAGGTGTGATAAAAATAAATAAAAATAATGAGCTTATGGGAGGGATGTTTTGAGAAATTGTGATGAATAAATTTGTATAGTAGGCCTATGTATGTATAACACATCACTTACATTATATAGGTATAAATTATATGTTTACTGTATATTTAACTACTGTATTTTATTTTTTATTTATATGAATAAATACAGCCTAATTCTTTTATTTTCGTAATTTTGTAAAATTAGTTTTTTTAAATCAAATTTATACTTGTGTAAATAGTTAATTATTTTATTTGATATATTCAATAATACAACCACTAATAATTTGTTAAAGACTTCAACCAATACATAAATGTTTGTTAATCTGTGTGTACCAACACAGTATCAGTATCAGTTAAATATTTTATAGTTCCCTGTGATGTAATATCACTAACAATGTCCAAGCCACCTGCAGAATAAAAATCTTGGCTTTCTTATTATCCATAGCTATTTTATCATCCTTATACAATTAATTCTTTCATAATTTGATTTTATAAATTATAAATAATGTTTTATACACTGTTAATTAATTACAACATTAAATAATACCCTTTATTTACAAGTGCATAAAATAGGTTTCATTCACTCAATGTACAAATACTGTACTTTGAGAATTTGGCTAAAATTCAAACAAGATGACTGGGGTCAAAATATGCGAAGCAAATACAACTTAGTGAACGTAAGCGGATGTCTTCCGGGCCCTGCCCTCGGTGCCCTGTCCGACTGTGGGTTGGAGTTCTGTACATTATGTTTTCCTCCCTCCACTGTGGGAGAACGGGAAACCCGCGCTATGATCTTGCAAGGCCATGCCAGAGATGGGTGGAAAGAAGGACTGCTGGAAGATTTGCTTGCGATGCAGGCTCAGTATGGGTGGAGACAACTAGCACCAAACAGAAAGGTTCTGGAGAGTGTTAGTGGTGTCATCGTGTGGTCATCTGGGCCTGATTGTGTAAAGTTATTTTGATGTTGTGATTTCTGCCTCATTGTTGAAGATAAAACTATTTTCCATACCTATCTATTTAAAGAGATAAAACTTCTAGGTTACAATTTTTTGAAGTTGTGAAAGTGAAAATTATACAAACACAAATTAAACTATTCTGTGTTTAAAATGTTAAAACTGTTTTATAGTACGCTATGGTTAACAAAATCTTTATAGCACTTCTGTCAGTTTAAAGATTAACAACAAAACATATCCAAACAAATTTAAAAAACATTTACTTCTAACACCACCTCTTTGAGAAAAATTTAGTTTGAGTACTTTGTTCAATACATTCTATCATAATATGCTATGAAATGAACATGATCAATTTGGGGTTTTGATACAAAACTATTTTAACTTTCTTTGGGCAATCGTCTAGACATAAATTTAAATTCCGGTGAGAAAATGTTTTTCTGGTTTTTCTTTGAGTTTTGTTAGTAATGATTTTTGATTAGAATTTAATTGAGTACCTTTTATAGTTGAACAAATTATAGAAACAATCAATTATGACACAAATTGTTACTTTCAATAATTGCCTAATTTCAAAAGTTTATTTTTGTATGGTTGTATTATTTTATAAATGTGGTCCAAAATAAATTCTGTACTTTAAATAACTTTACTTATTTATTAAATATAATGGATAAAGATAAGATTGAAATAAAGTGCTCATGAAATAGTTTTAAGAAATAGGGATCAATATTGGTCAATGAATATAAGCTCAAAACTAACTATTGAAACACAATTTTTAATTGTTATCATTTGATCACTTACGTTTTACTTATTTTCAGTTGAAATAAAAACCGAACCACGAGAAATAAAAACTGAGATCAAGACAGAAAGTATGAAACCTCCCCCAGAGAAGAAGCCTAGAATAAATTAAAAAGGAATTAAAAATGTAAGCTCTAATTTGTAAATAAATATTTATAGCAATATATTTACTTTGTAAGGCTATTGTAGTTGTTGGAAAATTTTGTTATTTTAATATTGCTTTTTTATGTTAATTTGAAATTAGGTTAAGAATATTACGTAGAAATTAATATATTAGAAGTGGTAGGGCATCAGCAAACTTACTTGAAAAGATAATTTAAATTAAACACACACAAGACTAATAAAATACATTCTACTGTAACGTAATATTTTATGTATATTTTGTATAATAGACTTATGAAGTAAGTTTGCTGATGGTCCTATCTTCTCCTTTATTATTTTTGTTTACGATACCGAGACCCTTTATATTATTACTTCTTTGTTTGCCAAGAAACACTTATTGACTTTTTTGCTTGCAGTTGAAGCGGATAGTTATGGAATGATTTGTTATTTTAAGCTTTTCATTTGTACTAATGAAGCTTATGTAAACATGTTAATCAAAATACAGTATTGTTTTTGTCGGATCAATGTAAGTTGTAGCATATTTAGACCAATATATAAATTGATTACATTCGTGCATCTGTAATAAACTGTATTTTATTACTCATTATACTTGAACTGCCCCAATATTAATTCTCATTAAGGTCTTGAATGAGCAGAAATATTTGAATATTAATTGCTCACCTGCAACAATAAAATTGAATTTTGTACCAAACTTTTTCTCTGATTTCAACCAATTTCCAGTATAATTTAAATCCTGTATAATTATTATAACTGAAGTGATTATCAAGTTAATACCACTATTACATTATTTTCTTAAACAAAGCGGTCACCCTGAAGTGAATAATAATAAAAGAACAACATTCCCATATTTCAGATTAATTTTACTAGATAATAAGGAATGTGTTTATCTTAAAAAATAATAATCATCGTTCTTTTAGCATTTTACTCTGGAGAATTGAGTAAGCCTTCAGTGCCAAATGACATTGTAGTTTATTGACGTGGAAGTTCTAAATTACCAGCATTGATGAAATGGACAAGCGGTCTAATAGATTGTACAGTGACTAGTTTCAAAGCCAAGTATCATCAGTTAGAATCCAGCTGCAGACGGTACTTTTTCTGTTCAACTGTAATAAAGTCATTTGTCTGTATCATAGTGGTATAGGCAGGTTAGGTGGCTAAGACTTCTGCGGAGAGCAAGGTCCAAGGTTAGAATCACCAACTTCTCTTAGAACGGTTGGTACTTCTCTCGTTGAATAAAGTTAAGCACAGGCCTGCAGGCTCAATGAACTTGTGAGCAAAGTTTTTTTCTAATTTAGAATGAAAAAATAAGGCCTAGCTAAATAAATAAACAATGTCCAATGTGGGGGTGGAAGTTGTTAAGATCAGTGTTTCCATTATAGTTGCATGGAACAACATGTGTTTTTCACATTTTTACTGATACTAAGAGGAGGAGGCACATTTTCTCCTTTTTTTTTTTTATTTATTTAGACTTTTTTGGTAAAATTTATTTAGACTGTTATATAAGTTTCTAGTTTAATTAATTGGCATTTAAATTACTGGGCATTCAAATAATTGGACTTACAAAAAATGCTTGCTATGAACATTAAATTAATGATTAGTCAATGCAAATTAGGATATATACAGGGTGTAACTGAAATACTTGGACAAACTTCAGGAGGTTGTTCCTGGGATCAAAACAAACCAAAAAGTTCTTATAAACATATTTTCTAATATGCACCGTTTTCTGTCTGTCTTTCTGTGTTTTTTACATTATATATTTTTTCTTAGCAACCATAAATGGTAGAGTGTTGAAGTTTGGCACATTTGCTATACTAGTAGTATTCTATTACAGAAAAAAAATCGTTGGAAAACTTCAAAATGGCGGCTAGTTAAAAACTTTGATGTTAAATTCCATGAAAACTACACCCTGTATAACAAAAGCACAAAAGTAATAAATTGTAGAAAATTTTATTAATATTTTTTTTATTTAATATTAATAAAATTAATAATTTTATTAATATTATTAATAGTTTTCTTATTTATATCAATAAATAAGAAAACTAACGATGCCTTATTTATTGAGACAAACAAGAAATGCATAATTTGTGGTATTTTCTTTAATCTAGGTACACTTGAAGAACAAAAATTGAAGTGTAACTAAATTTTATAACATTATAAATAACTCTACCTGTGGAATTGATGATTATTGGTAATATTACTATACAGCCGACTATTTTATATTTTTTTGGAAGTTGACCTTAAGACTAGCCTCCTCCTCATTTGTCTGTTGGAAGTGAACATATAGCCAAACCCAACTCAGTTCGCTGTTGTTTAGCGGCAGTGTAAAACACTGTCTTTACCTTATGAGATGAAAGAGCAGAAACCTTACAGTGCTCTGGATTATACTCATCGAATACTTAGGCAACGAAGATTGTAAATCAGGCAATGCCCGTACAAACCTTATATTGGGGTTTACTTAATTCTACCAGCAAGAGTGCTCGGAAAGGCATCGTCAATGAGCAGTGCTATACAGAGTGGTTGAATCACACACACACTCTAGCATACATACATGCTTGAGCACCAGTCGGTTCTCAATCACACACACACTCTAGCATACATACATGCTTGAGCACCAGTCGGTTCTCAATCACACACACACTCTAGCATACATACATGCTTGAGCACCAGTCGGTTCTCAATCACACACACACTCTAGCATACATACATGCTTGAGCACCAGTCGGTTCTCAATCACACACACACTCTAGCATACATACATGCTTGAGCACCAGTCGGTTCTCAATCACACACACACTCTAGCATACATACATGCTTGAGCACCAGTCGGTTCTCAATCACACACACACACTCTAGCATACATACATGCTTGAGCACCAGTCGGTTCTCAATCCTCATTTCATAATTAGTTGATGAGTACAGTGCAGATGTACAGCTATATTTCTGTTGTTTTGTCTCATAAGGTACAGACAGCGTTTTATACCTGTCACTGTACAACAGATAACTGATTTGACATCCAAGAGAAGGAATCTATTTTAAGCTCAACTTTAAAAATAATAATCTTCTACTAATACCAAACTATTAAATCTCACGTCATCATAGAATTATATACTGTTATTTGACCATTCTGTCTTTAATTTTAGAAAACCTCAGCATCAACACGTATAAACTTTACCAAGAAATATATAAGATTAAGTGACATTCTGTACCAAGAAGAAGTATTTTTACTCTATGGTTTGAATAAAACTACAAATAAAGATGTCCTCATATATTTTGAGTATCACATAGCCAACATGAACATGGAAGTACAGTATATGAGTATATAAACATTAAGTACAAGCAACATGAAGGCATAGGAGAATCCTCCTGGACACAGGCACTTGTGGACTTTCACAACACTTAAAGTAAAATAAGTTACTTATAATGAACACATCTTTCAGCATAAGGAATATTTACTTCATAGTGATGTAAATTTTTGTTAGTTGTAAAATCTTATTATTTCTTCAATCATTTTCATAGTATTTGTGAAACTTGGGACACCGTGAATTTATCTTTTTTTTAATGTTAATTTAATTTAGTTAAAACTGACATTATTAATGGGATATGCCATCAGAAAATGTAAGATTATTAAAGAAAATTATTGGTTGTAGCATTCAAATATACATTTAAATATTCAACAATAAATTATATGTCCATATATATGAAATGATTTTATAGAACATAAAAACCTAAATAGGCCTACTTAATTAGTATAATAATACTCACTTCAAAATTAGAGAAGAATGGCATTAATGTAACCCAAAAGTGGAATGTTAATATCACATTTTTTTTTGTTTACATCTACGTCAAAGATTTTAATTAAATACACAGACGGCATGGATTTCAATATCACTACTCTTATAAGATAAAACGATAGTTTTAAAGCCGTACTATTCTTTTTTTTAAGACATTTTTTTGCAGATTTGTTTTAGAACGATTTTGGACTAATTATAGTACCAAATAAGAAATTTAAGGGGAAAATAGCGAAGAAACTCATAACAACAACAAAAATTAATGCTTAATACAAATTATCAATTTCTTTGATGTTGAAACAAGATTTAGATGAATAGTTAAGGGTTTTGTATTTAAGGTAGCCCACTTCCCTTTACGAAAACCACCAAAAACATGAGTTTCTATTTAAGGTAGCATTTCCCTTTACGAAAACCACCAAAAACATGAGTTTCTATTTCAATAATTCTGTTCATAATGATAATTGTATCATAACAATTGAAATGTAATTTGAAAGTTGAAGACCTATTCTAATGGACCAAAGGTTGGTTCTTGTAAAATGTGAGTAATGTTATACTTTTTTCACGGTAAATTATGTGAAACTTTAAATGTCATTCTTGATGATTTTGTTTAAAAAAATTCAATATCAACTTATGGTCCACTAGAACGGACGTTTACTAGTCATAGCTGTTCACTATAACTCAGTGATATATAGTAATAAACACGAACTGTACAGTTAAAATAGAAAATGCTGGTAGTAAAATTGTATTGCTACTATAGAGATGTCTGGGTCTGTCGACTTCCCAGCAGTGACTTGGCGGTTTGAGAAACGGCCACCTTAAGAAGTCCAGTGATCTGTTATGTTGTGCTTGATAATACTTTTAATAGACTATCAATAAAGATAAAATTGTTTACTATTCCTCTTGTGAATCGAGACATATTTGTGAAATATTCACTACGTTTGAACTAAAGATGCTGAAAGTTGTTTTCATTTTAAGCTTCCACCATTAGTTTACATAAGCTCCAGCAGCATATAGTCATCAAGACAAAGGTCACACATACATTAAGACTTACATCAACAACATGTAAACATGTTACATCATGGATGGTAAATGTGTACAAACATATTTATTATACCCTACAGTCTTGGACAGAGTACACTATAAGACAAGCTTTATTAGAATACCAGTCAACCTAGTAAAAAAAGACTGGAATAAAAATATTGGACATTTCCACTGATACATTCACACCATGTGAGTAAAATAACGGTGTGAAATTGTTCAAACTGGTGCAAATCAGATTTCTCACATATTTTACTAACAATTTTAAATATATGTTTAATTTGTAATTTATTAATATCTTCCTTCTTATTATTATTTTTCTTTTATCTTCTTAGCAGTATTTAGTTTTTATCATGTAAATGTCAAATTCTTTTATATCAGTTTTTATCCTGGTCAGACAAAGAATCAGCGATTAAGTTTTTATTATGTTCTGACCCGGGGATTGTTGACACATTTGATATTGTGTAATTTTAAGCAAACGACTATGCAAGTCCAAAATTGGTTTCCGATCAACATTTTACCATTGGTATTACAAATAATTTCTTTAATTGATACTTTAGAAATTTTAAAATATAGGTCTATTAATGTTTTGCAAATTTTTATTATATTGATGCATAAACAATTATTAAGAGTTCTAATATAAATTAACCCATTGGGGTTCTAATTAATTAAAAACATACAAATCATAAAGGCAAGTACTTGAATAATAATCTAAAAATGAGCAAAACTCTTGCGGTGACTGTGCTGTTGACTTCACAGTCAACATTACATTAGAAGCATCCTACCTGTATTCTGTGATGTCGCTACACCGTTCCTTAAGTACGAGCCTGAGGCTCATTATGGAAAGGATGGTTGAAAGGATGGTTCTAATGCAATTGAACCAGTTACCTCTGCACCCCTACTGAGATTCAAACCCAGGCCCCACCATCTCCCTGGCCACACGTAGACGTGCGACTATCCACTAAGACCATTGAGGTGCAAGCGTGGCATGGGGCAAAACCGGTTCAAAACAAGTAGAACTCTTTGTGGGAGAGTGTTATACTGCGATTTTGTAGTATATGACTGTCGTTCTTCTTTTTGCCACTAGTTCTGCTCATAACAGGTATTGCTCTCTAGTGAAAATTTTGTCTCTACAATTTAACTGATTGTTTAGCGCATATATTCACTATTTGCGCAATGATAAACACTGGACGGTCACTGCTCGTCAGTCGTTGCTAATGGGTTAATTGTGTAAAACTGTATTTATTTAAATGTAGTTATGTTTATCTCTAGAAAAAGAAGTTAGTTTGCTTCGCAAAATACTATTACTTCTGATTAAAACAAGAACTTTAAAAAATCCAATGTTAAAATGTTTAAACTTTACATAGAATATGTTTAAATTGTTATAATACTTTATTTTAAATTTACAATCATTTTCTATCGCCATATTTTGTCAATTTAAAAACTAAACCAAGATCTTAGATTTAGGTATTGTAGGTCAATAAAAAAATTGCAACGGTAGTCTTACGCAAATGTGAAATTTGAAACCAGAATTAAACTAATGTGATAATGGCATTCTCTTTATGTGTTTATTTATTATGTTATTTGATATACTGGCACTATTCATGAAAGAGGGAAGCAATCTATGTAGGAACAGACATAACTCTTTGGGACCATCCACTAAACCTACATACATGAATGAAGACGGTAATCACAATTCCTATTAAATAATGCTCTAGATTAATATATCTATATAAACTTTTAACTTGGATTGTTTATATCAGCCATAGAATTTATAAATAAGAGGAAATTTTCTGGACGTTGCATTGTTTCGTTCACAATAAATGGTCTACAAAAAATCTACCTCAAAACTTAGCAGTTACTGGTGATATTTTAGTCTTGTACAACACATTATATCAAATTAGCATAACAGATAGATAATTAATTGGAGGGTAATAAACCAAATATACATTAAACAAACACAGAACACAAGTTTGTCAATCATTGTTATTTTAAAGATGGCAAAAATTGTTTTGCTGAACAGATTTTTGAACAATTTATATGTATTATGTGGTTACAGATGACAAAAATTAAAACTTTAAGCCAATTTGTATTATTTATCTCTAGATCTTCAGTTAAAGGCACATGCAAATATACCTTGGAGCGTGGCTGTAATATAAATGCACAAATCATGATCTATAACATCCATAAACCTTTTTGAATAGTTCTAAGTTTAAAAATGTTATTTTTGTGTAATTTTCCATAAATTTAAGTTTTATGGTTTATAATTCTTTTATTATTTGCAATATATTTTCTCCCATTAAAAAGTTTTTTGAGTCACCATGTTACTGTCTTTTTAATTAAAAAATCACATAATACTTGTTTGTAAAGGAATCAAGTTTATAAACAGGTCAGTCCATTACCACATATTGAGATAAATTATGCTTTCTTAGAAAATCGTTATTACTGCTATAGTAAAGAATATAAGCTTATTAAATGATTGCAGTAATTAATTATCTTATATATAAATTTTAATCTTATGTTAGCATAGATATTTTGATACATGTTACTTTCTTAAGACAGATCTAAAAAGGTGGTCGAAAGAAAGAACATTGAAATGGGGCTTTATAATGTGTGGAGAGGCAAAATCTTTGTTTATTACTTATAGTCTGTCTGTAAATGAAGGTTCTTTAGACAGTGTGTTAATGAACCTTTTTAAATATTTTTATTTTGTATTTAACCTCTGATTAATCATACTGATTTGATATTTGGAAAATTTCAAATCTAATTTTACATTCCCTTGATAATTCCTGGTATTGGTAATATCTGAAAGTGTTTTACCTTTTGGATTCACTACAACTAGGTAAATGTGCTAAAACAAAGGTTTTTAAACTCTCAAGGCATCGTTGTGGCTATCGTGTTATATTTAATTTTGTAATTTAGCTTTGAATCAAGTGATAGAAAAAAATATTGGCTAGGGCTAAACCACAATTAAAAAATCTCATGGTTATCAAAACCTGTTATGATAATTAAGAAACCAAGAAATGGTTATAAGCCTTACAGCTGACTACGACCACGAACACTAGTCCCTGCGCTCCTTGGTAAGATCCATGACATGCCCACCCCCCAACCTCCACCCCGAAAGACTGCAACATGGACCCCCATGTATCTGTACTGTTATTTATTTATTTAGTGTGTTAATTTATCTATAGTTCATTGTATAATCTCAAGCTATGAATATGTTATTTACAGTTTTCTCATAACATAGTTATGAACAATAACTACCAATATAATTTTGAATACCATGTCAACCTTACCTGCCATACACCCTCTACGAGACTACCTCAGAAAAAAATAGTTCTAGAGCTCAAAGATACTCAGTCAAAACGATTTATTTAATCTCCTGAAAACAAGTATACATTACATTTTTTGGATTGGGAAACTAAATTGAAAAATGTTATAAGGAAGGCGTTCATAGATAGGCGTAGAGAAAAGAAGAATACAAAGAGGTTGACATGTTATTATTTTGCAGTTTATATAGTAGTTCTAGTAAAACTGATTCTGCTATATAAACTGCATAAAAAAATGATCATGACGTATTGAAGGAATACTAAGATGTATGAGATATGTATTATATCTTAGTCCAAATGGCTATACTGACATCTGCCAACACCAATAGAGTATTGGACAGTGTTGTATCATTTTACAAAGACCATGCCTCTTTACATGTTAATTATCTTTATTAAACTACAAGGCAAACTTTTGTAACCCTATTTTAATCAAATTGATAAAATTATCAAAATATCCAGTTATAATTGATCAGCATTTCATAAAAATGGAATATTATTGATGACAGCATGTTGTTATAGGTAAACATTACTGGAAAAAGGGTTAAAAATAGATTAAGATCCCCATAATCATTTACAGAGCACCAATAAATTAGATCTAAGTTAGTTTAATTAATTTTTTATTACAGTTAACTGTAAAAGCGATTTTGTAAAAAAATGGATTTCTCAGTAAACAATTGAAAATTTAATGATTAAATCGATAATATTATATTTGCAAACATTTTTAAAAATCAAAACAAAAGTATGCATTCCATACAATGACATGTGGTCTCAAAACCCGAAATAAACTCAGCCAACTTAAGTAAATCGGTCTTAATAGATCCACACTTACTCAGAGCTCTTGAAGAAAGCTTTTCTAACTTCAGCTTGTGAGTAAGTTGTTTGTCCATATCTCTTTAATTAATTTATTTACTAAATAAATAAATCTCGTTAAAGATAAAAAGAGGAGTCTTAATTAAAATATAAGTTGTCTCTACTAATAAAAACTGCAGTGTTTTAAAAATTAGTACATTAGGAGAAATATGACACCAGCAAATTTACCTTAGAAGACAAGTCCGCCAACACCACAGTGGTAGTAAACAAATGCAATAGTGACTCATTTTGCATAAAAGTTTCTGTGCCATGGGCACTTTTTTCAGGTGAGAAGAGAGAGAGGAAAGTGCAACTGGTACAGAAAATTTGTGCACATGTGATTGATTCTTTTGTAGGGTATTTGTTTACTACTACTCTGGTGTAAGTGGACTTGAATGTGAAGACTGGTGAAGGTAAATTTGCTGATGTCCTACCTCTCCAATATACTAATTCCTGTCCTAGTGCCCTTTAACCTAACCTAAAGTGTTTTAAAAATTGTAACTGTAGTGAAATTAATGAAAGGAAATCATCTTTTATAAAATTAAATAGAGATTAATCTAGGGTTGAGAAAAACATTATGCAGACTATTCTGGAGCAAACCACTAAAGATATTGTTATAGTTTACTTTATCTCCAAATATGTGAAACATAACAAGTCTTTCCATTTTCAATTCTACTATGGTGTAAATTAAAGTCTTAATTCGAAAAGCACCTAAAAGTGAATTATCACAACATAATATATTCTTACTGTTGACTTAATTATGTTCAACAATCCAAATCTATTTTAAGCGGAAATCAATAGAAATACTAACAGTTGAAAAACATGCATATTTATTACCAAAGTTTGTCAGGCTAAATTAGTTTACTTTCTAAGCAAACATTTTAAATATATTGTAGTAGTGTTGTATAAAACTATATGATGTACAAAAAATTGAATGGTGTATACCTAAAGTAATTCCTGTACGTACCTTGTTTAGTTGTGGTTATAAAAATTGTAATCTTATTCTAAAATGGACCATTAACTTTGGGCTGTTTATTTTATTTACAACTTCATTTTCAAGGAACTATTGGGATTAATTTATGAATCTACCTAAAAGAAAAGAAAACTAAAGACGCCTTAAAATAAATGTCCACACTTCTTCAAAAAAAGTACTCTCTCTAGGGTATATTTAATCTAATTAAAAAACCATCTCTAATAAAATAATAAGTAATTAAAAATGTTTTTCAATTTTTTTGTAATCAGAAAATTAACTGACATAAGAATAATTTATCAAAAAATATTAATAGACAGTAACGTTATGTATTATGCAATTGCTACATAAAAGTATCAGATGTTACAATACATAAATGGACGTTTAATGATCAATAAAGTGGACGTATTAGAGCAGTTTCAAAATAAATATTCCATTTGAATTGGGTCCAACAGAATAGTTCATTTAAGAGGAGTTGAACATGAAAATTTGAAAGAAATATTATGTCTTTATAAACAAAGTTTTAGTCAAACATTCTAAGTGATTAACAGTTAAGGAGATTTCTGACTACAAAAATACAGTCTTGGGTATTTTATCATGTGATAGGGTATATATCCTTTTAACATGTTGACTGCCAGCGTAGATAATTTATTGTGTCATTCTGAGGTCACCGTAGTAAAACTGTATTCCGCCTGACCACACCGTAGCCCACGTCATACGTGCCGCTGTGCGCCATGTGGGCCACCGGTGGCCCTGTGTCTTTTATAAATCAAACACAAATTTTAGCGCCATTTTTAGTATTACGTAAATTTTAATGATATATTCTGAAAGCTCATAAAATGTGATTGAAAACGGTCGTCTGGTTTTTAAATAAAGCAACCCTTAATAAGTTTTTCTATATTTTAACTAGTTTTTACGACATTTAGACAGACTAGTTTCTGTCACAAAAAGAATCAATGTCACTTACTAAACACCTAACCTCAAAATCTGATCAGTGCGCGGGAAGAAAATATAAACATCACAACAAAACAGCTGAAACATAATATCATACGGCATATGTAAAGTTTTGCCCCTACGCCATGAGGGCCACCGGTGTACCTCATCAATAATTTCACAAAATGGCGGCAAAAGACTATTTCTGTACTTGGGTGGTCATTTCCGATTGCATGTGACAGAACTCGAAACAATTTTGTTGATTTGCCTAAACACAGTTTACATAAGAGTTGGGAGCACTGTAGTAATGTGTAGTAAAATGTTAAATAAATTACCTTTAGAAATAAGACGACTTGATGACCGCAGTTTCAAGAGAGTTATACGCTCATTCCTAATTAACAATGCCTTTTACTCACTAAAAGGGTTTTTGGAAGAAAGATGGACTCTAGCTAATTTTGATTTGTAAACTAGCTATAGTTTATAGCATATAACCTGACGTGCCTATGTATTTGTGATGTAATATCTTGAGGCAAATAAAAATAATTCTAATTCTAATTCATCCAATGTTAAATTTTGTGCCTAAAATTTTCAGCTGTTTTGGGGTTCACTAGTGGAGCGTTAGTGTACTCCCATGTAAACGCAATGCAGTTTAAACCAGATGTGGTTGCAGACCTCACTAACTAACCAAATTACTGGCACAAATATTCCTATTAGATATATATTGTAGGTGCTCATAATCAAGTGCCACTGTACTTGTATTGGCAGGTGGGATGGCTAATACCACTTTGAGTTTGTGCGCAGGTGGATAGGCCGATACCACAGTACGTGTATGGGTGGATAGGATGGCAAATAACTTTGTGTGTGTATAGATGTGTGGGTGGGCCAATACCACTCTGCATGTATAGGCTAAAATATTACTAAGCTTACAGTCCTGACAAATTCTCCACAGACATGAACCAAAGTTGATCCACTTAAATACTCTCTACCCTCTTGAGCTGAGACAAATACGTAGCTAGGTAATAAAGTGTTATGTCCAGGAATATGTTGACGGGCAGGAGAGACTCTGATAAAAGCAGCCTAGCACTTAAAACATATTCAAAAATTTTACTACAATGAAAGAAGACTATAAAATTGAGTCGATGTTGTGCATTGGACTACTATCCATTTAAATATTTTACAAATCTTAATTTTTAAGGAATCCTACAAACCCCATTTTGATTAGTTTGTTCTAGAGTTGTGTGTGTTAGTTTTTCTACAGTGAAAATGTGATGTGTTTAAATTAAGGTTTATATCTGCTTTATCATTTGTGTCTTTTGTCTAGAAATCTCCTAAAATACATATCTTATTAGTACTTTTTTTTAGTGAGAAGAAACTATTTATCTACTGTCATGTTCTACAAAATGTACTTCTCTACTAAGTAAAAATTCTCTTCTAAGATCAAGTACAATTATTTTGATTGGTCCACAAAATTTCTCAGTCATGTCTACAAGATAAATACATTTTATAAAAATATACTATTTGGAAAGCACCTGAAGTACCTTGTAATTGGAATTAAAGCTGATTTGTGCATAGCTCCGAGAGCAAAATCAACTTGACGTTTCCACCGCTATAATGCTTAAAATCGTCTAAAAGGAAGCTTGACACAACAACCTTACAACAACTAACATAGAGCAAGGCTACTGCAACATTCCATCATAACTGATACACATCTCGACCATTGGAACGTTGGGATCGGGCTGAGCTAGAACTCCGTTTGCAAGAGGTCTTACTGTCACGGCTAGCCCTTTGCGGACTGGTGTATGAGTACATGTTGTACCCAGGGATGATGTGAACCCGAACGTCACCTGAAGGTCGAGGGACTTCTCCCCTTGGCCTTCTAGAGAATGCTACTGTCGTCTTGCAACAACAATAATGGAAGAGGTTGATGTAAGCATTGCGAAAGTGCCGATTGGAGATACAATAGAGGAAGTTATTAATGCAAGACTTGCTCAGTGCAAACCAAGAGAGAAAGTAGAATAGTCTAGATGAAACTGGATCAGAAGAATCTATCACTAGAATAATACCAAATGGAAGCCAAAATACAAAGAAAAGAAGGAAACTAGAAATGTTGGTCTTCATCAAAGAATAATCCCAAGTAAAAGGCAATGGAGGCTTGAAACTGGGATGTAGTCGGGCGGACTTTATTTTGTATGTGGCTGCACAGTAAAAACCAGAGGTGATCATAGCAAGTAAGGCCACAATGAATGTTGCTACTGCAGCATGATTCCTTTTCATAGCGTTGTGTTGTCGATCACAGTAATCAGGACCAAGATCGTAAATGGATTGGAGGACAGTAATGATAATGCTTAGCAGCCAGATTGCCAGCACAAGTAGCGTGACAGAAGTAGGTGTGAGCTGCCCGTAATATTGGGGTGGCAAACAGAGTCGGGCGTAGTTCTCAACTGAAGTGGCAAGTAGAGTAAAGACAGTAACCAGCCAACACAAGATGGCGAGGGTCCACTGAACTCGACAGACGGGAGGTGAGTCTGGTAGTCCGGCAAGAATCACTACAGCAGAAGCTGGCATCACTACTCCCGTCACCAAGAGATCAGCTAATGCCACATTGACTAACAATGTGTTTCCTGAAAAGGAAAAAAAGGATTTTTTACAATATTGTCAGATAGAATATATTTTTATTCTATTATATAGATAATTGTTTTTGGGTTTAGAGAGTAAAAACTGAAAATTGAATACTTAACTATGGAAGTGCAAATTATAAATCAGTGTTTCTATTTTACCACATTTGAATTTTAATAACAATAATAAATCTTTATTTACCTTTTTATCACAATTTACATTTCTTGATTAACATGTTATAAAAATCGGAAAATAATAGTACCCCTAGACACTATTAGTTTAATTTAGTTAACCGTGGGGTTCCATCATATTGTTAACTAAAGTAAACTAAGAGAATGATACCAACTGTAAGGTAAATAAATGTATTACAATTATAATATTAGACTAAATGAAAAGGAATATGACTGCTAGAATATGAAAAGGAAATTTCTTCACAATAAGAAAATACATAAAATAAAAATAAAAACAAACATATAACCAACAACAAATACTTACATACATACAATACTGCATATCATTACAATTTCAAATTAGATTACAAAACAATAATTCACATTCACAATAGTGTTATAATGTCTAGTTTACACTATTTAAAAATGAACACAAAAATATTGTAAATTGTAGAGTTATCTGAATGTATCTTATTGCAACACAAATTGGACATGTTCAGTTTTCAAATTTCAGTGTTCTTGAGATTGTTCCGATACCAACATGTCAAGTCTAAGATGTAATGATAGTTAAGATAAAATAAATATTAAAAGTTTAGGAAATTTAAAGATATCCATCATAGGGTCCTTCAGCATATTTTAAATTCCTGTTTAGAAGATGGAGTTTCTAAACAAGTCTTATGAACAAGTTGTTGTAATTAATCAGTACTGAAACTGTAATCAAAATGAAAATTGACTTATTGTTGTTTTTGTTTAATAGTTCTGTTGTTTTATTAAATTTAATGCTGATACATTGTAAATGTTCTTCTTATTAAATAAAAAGTACATTTTAAATGCTATTTCTAAGGAAATTTCGAGAAGTCCTTTCTTAGTGCACCTGTGCGATACAACATCTGCATTCCCTGAAAATGTCAAGTTAACGAAAAGTAACAGACCAATATTAAGTATTGTTTTTAATGACTCTTTTTATGATGTAAAAAATCAGATGGCTTTAATTCCATACTAAAAATACACAATTGTTACACTTGCACAAACATTCTAAGTAACAGCGGTTATATTAGACTTCGAAACTGTGATTTAAGACTTTTATCAATATAAGTTTGTAATGTTTAATTTTATTTGATTTAGCTAAGGCCAGTTGACTATAGTGGGTATTTAAAGTTGATTACGGTATTATCTTATTAGCATTGGTTAACACATTTTAGTTTTATTTTGATAAATTTATTTGCATATTGGCACATAACTTTATTTGTAATATACAGGGTGTCTAAACTCTCTGATAAGCTTTCTTGGTTATTGTTTGTGGTTCATTTAGGATCACAAATATCATTTTAAAGTTTTCAAAAACACCTCGGTTATCCTTGAAGACGCCATTTTGTTTTTTTCTTTTAAATTTATCTCAAAAACAAAAAGATGAATTAAACTAAACTGTTGTATAGTCCTTTGTAACATAAACATCCATTTTGAGAAAAATTATGGGTTTTCCTTTATCAAAGATTTAAAAATGGAGGCCATTTAAAATTTTAAATCCTAAATTACTCATAAACAAATAATTATATTAAAAAATACATGGTATAATATTATTTTAGAAAATTTAATTATAAATCCACTAATTTAAGGTTTTTAAAAATGGGATGAAAAATAACGAAGAAATGATAGTTTATGTGACAGTATGCACAATGCAATATGATAATACAATGTGCAACATACATGTAACGGTTGATAATAATAAAGAAATTTTTGATAGTCCGGAATCAGCTGACTAGTACAACAATAAAGTTTATACAAACATCTGATTTAAGACTATCACAAATTACTTTAGTATTTATTATTATCAGCTGTTACACATTGTACATACTGTCACATAAATTCTGTTATCTTTGTTATTTTTCATCCGATTTTTAAAAACGTTATATCAGTGGATTTATAATCAAGTTTCCTAAAACATATTATAGTGAATAATTTTTAGTATAAGTAATGGTTTATGAGTTATTTAGAATTTTAAATGGCCGCCATTTAAAAAGAATTTGATACAGATAAACCCATTATTTTTCCTAAAATAGATGTTTTTGTTGTGAAGGATTAATACAACATTTCAGCTTAATACATTCTTTTGTTTTTGAGATATAAATTTAAAAGTAAAAAAAAAAAAAAAAAAAGGAGCAAGGATAAATAAGGTGTTTTGGACACTTTAAATATATTTGTGATCCTAAATGAAGCAGAAACAATAACTAAGAGAGCTTATCGGAGAGTTCAGAGACACCTTGTATATATCTCTAGATGTAATGATTAATTAATATAGTCTTCAATATATAAGTCAGTGAAGTGCGTTTTCCAAATCTGTCTTCCAAGGTTATATTTTTGTAACCTGTAGTTGTGTTTAACAATTTCTTTAAAAAATATTTACACTGACCCACTGATTAGTTCAACAATAACATACAGTATGACTATTATAGCACCTGTTTTCTTGAGATGGTCCTCAACAATGACTGCACTGATCATGTAAACATTCCCTACACTGCCTATCGTAGCCAAGCCGACAATCAACAGCAGCCGTGCCACCTTGCTACCTTCAGGGCCCAGTGTTACCGGTGACACTGCATCCTCAAGTCTGAAAATAAAAATCAGCATTCTTTTAACTAAGTACAGAAATTATTAGCAAATTAGTTCATTTCATTAAACCTACTTAAACGCATGATATATTCTTCGTTCATTGCCATTCTATACAAGAACATTGATCAAAGATAGATATTGTAACCAGTCTATGATGGATTGAAGATAAAAAACAAGATATTTATTGCAACATAAAATTTTAAACGTTACAAATAATACAATATTTGTCTAGTAAACAAGTTGTTTGTTAACTTCTTAAATCATCTAGAACTAAAGCTATAATAATAAATATATGTTATTTCTCAGATACATGCCAATAAATTATCATTAAAAGATCTATCACTTCATAATATCCTTTATTTACAAACTGTTCATAAATAGCATTCTCAAATTTTAACAATGTAAAATTCTTGCAGTGATTTGGTAATTTATTATACAACTTTAAGCCTATATAATAAGGAGTTTTCTCATACAATTTGAGCCTGTCAGCATGAAGTTGATGCCTAAGCCATGTATTATAATTGTGAATATTTTGATTATAATAAAAAGTATCTAATTGCTTGTATACAAAAATTAACATTAAAAATATATAAGGAAAGAAGAGTTAAAATATAGTTCTACAAGATTAATTTCAACAAAAAAACCATCATGGTGCGAATATATTTGTTTAAATCCTAAAAATAGTTGGGACACCTGACGAGTTTCTTCACAACTCTAATAATATACTGCAATAAAGAATTAAAACAAGCATGGTCAACAATTAGCCCAACGTTTAAATCCAGTTTTTCTTAAAATGTAAATTTGAAAGGAAGTTGAGCTTAATTTTTTTGTTAGATCTGCAATGAATGGTTTTCAAACTACATGGTTATAAATTTGTATACCTAAACATTTTGCCTTACTATTTACAAAGATCACATTACCATAAAAAATAGATTACTTTCAATTTTATTTTTATTTTGATAAGTTTGAAATGTTATTATTTCTGTCTTTGAATAGTTTAACTTTAACCCATTGACATCATATCTGTTCCCAAGTCCTGTTAATAATCTTGCAATTGCCAGTTTTATAAATTAATGTCATTAGTATATTTTAAAATTATTAAGGTGTCATCTGCATACAACAAAAATTTGGCATGACTATTACTTAATAGCAAGACATTAATGTATGTAATAAATAACAAAGAACCAAAAATTTATCCCTGTGGAATCCCTCTTTAGTTTCAGTCCAGTCGTAATTGTTTATTTTATTCATTCTATTTAAAATAACTCTTTGTTTTCTATTTTTTAAATATTATTTTTTTAAATTTAAGGTTATTTAAGAAATTCCATTAAAATGTAAGTTTTTAATAAGATTTGGTGATCAACACAATAAAAGCATCTGGACAGAACACAGGTAATACCTGCTGTACACTGTGAACTGTCCAAATCCTCTAAAACAAATTTTACTAGCTTTTCAGCTGCATCCTCAGTACTATGGCCTGTTCTAACTCCATATTGATTTGAACAGATAACTTCCTTACTATTAATGCCATTGACATTCAAATATCTCCATGGGTGTTTCATTTCTATTTCATGTTTTACCTTTTTGTCTGTTATTTTCTAATGACTTACCAAAAGAATGTTTAAAAAGGACTCTGCTGAAAACTTAAAAAGTTTTATAGAAGACTTTGTTAATACACATACTTTGTAAATCTCTTTGCTGTATAAACAATTAAAGTGGTAAACTATGCAATAATGACGTGTGGTCAGTTTAAAAAAGCAGTTGTTTGATGTTTTTAACCTTTAATACGTCAAAATTGAACGTTTTAAACAATAGTATACAAATTATTTATATAAATAACTCATGACACTTTCCAATTTGAATTTTTAATATAAAAAGACTAATTGAGATGAATAATTTTATAGCTTTATATGTATATAACTCTAGTCCATTTGTAGAATTATTGAGAATATAGTATCAATCAGGTACTAAATTTACTATGCTTACAGTAATTGTTGTTATTTAAAAAATTAATGAGCCTTGATTTCATATTTTTACTCACCATTTCAATTTTTATCAGTTTATAGTGTATACATACATCAAACACTGCAGTGTGCCTCTGTACTGAATAGAGAGCATTTTTACCCTTTGCTCTCTAGAGAAGAGGAAACAAAGACAAGCAACATTATCACCACAATAATTGGTACAAGTGTTTGTGAAACATGAAATACAAAAATGCGACAGCATGCTATTAAGGATAGCATTAGGTTAGGCAAATAATGTATTTCTGGTCTGAATCCAATTTATATTTCAATATTAAATAGAGAAATAATTCTTACTTAAAGACGTAATGGTGCTTGTGTAAGCAGCTTTGCTCTTTGTGAACTAAAAACAGACAAATTATTATTCTGATATATTATTTGAATATAAAACCTGTTAAATTTTCTTGGAAATCTTGGATTACTATTTAAAAACGTTGAAATAAGTTAAAATATTAAAATATTGCCTAACTTAATGGTTCCCTTATGATTCAAATCGTCACCCTTGTTACAGTTACACACTCTAAAAACAGAACAGTATGAAAAGAATTACAATTTTTATTTTACACCATCTCTCACCCAAAGCAATCCGTGCAGATATCAACACAACAACAAAACTGACCCTGGAGTCGAGTTCATATCCTGTTCTCCGACCGATCCTCCCTTATCACATTCACCTGTAGCTACCCTTTGCCAGCACGGCGGGAGGGCGTCTCAGCGACGCCCAGATGGCGCAGGCGCGTCAACAGGTGGGGGAGAAGAAGAACCATGATCCACCCTTCCATAGAGGAAATTAGATCAATCGCCCATCAAGATTGAGTACAGCGCTGCGCCCTGTTGATAATTTCGTCAGTTTCGATCGAATTAACTTCCCCCTCTTCACCGCCAGTGGGTGGGTGGGTGGATTGGCGACTGCAGTTTCAACGTCTGAAGCTCCTTCTAGTAATATAATACGTAATATAAAACGTTGTTCTGTGTTCGGTCAGTTTATCGACGCAATGCAGACGTTTCGAGGGAGATGTATTCTAACACGTCATTGAAATCAAATCATTTTATCGTTTGCTGTTTGCTTGATCTTTTTAATAATTTTTTTTCTTTCGGTAAAGGAAATTGTTGAAACACAGGCTATATACTTAATTTTAATTTCATATGAAATAATTATATTACTAACATCGCTGTTGAAAACCATACTAATTACATTTTTGACGCCATATTTTGTTGTTCTTTCATATAAATTATCATCTTATTTTATACGTGTCGAAACGTTCAGTGTTGTTCGATTTAAAAAATTGTCGTAAAAATAGAAGTGAAGCTGCAGATGTTATACGTGGATTGTAAAGATGATGAACGAGTATAGTATAGACTAAAGTTAAAAAAAGACAACGAATTATCCTTTGAAAGGGTCATGACAGGGAAAAATAATTTTATAACTGTTAACATTCCGTGCATAGCAAAATAATAATTTTAATTGTACGTGTGTGATTTTTAAAACATAAATGAATTTTCTTCTCATTCTTGGAAACATTGGATTTTCAGTTTTTATTCGTTTAATTTGGAGATGTTATACGTTAAAATTGAACAATATGTTAAAATTGAACGAACGTTGTAAGAAGTAATAATGCAGAGGGTAAATCCATGGGTTCAAATCTGGAAGATCAACTTAAATTTACCATAGGGGTTAGGTTTGCTGACCCTCAACAACGTTTGACTATCTTGTTAAACAGGCGTAGACAGTAAAACAAAAGAAGAAAAATCTCTGCAAATAAAATTTAGTTGAATCAACTGTTGCAAATGAAGTTCAATATCAAAGCTCTGTCAGTTATGTGTTTGTTTCAAAATATATTCTACTATAACAAAGTTGCTATGGTATTATTTTTTTTCCTTTTAGAATTAATTTCATCGCTAGAATTTGATTTTCATATCACTTTTCGTCTAAATGTAAATTAAGGTTAGGCTATTACAATGATGATGTTTTCAATTGTTATGTTAACGTTAAATATATATTAGGCCTATATTAGGCCTACTTATATTAGGCCTATCTTATTACCGAGTATAAACATTACTCTAGATTATATAAAATAACAAGAAACAGAGGTTTGAAGCCCTTACACTGTTGTTCGAATATAATTTAATATTATACTATGAAATGCATATGTTAAAAGTTTCTTATAAAACTATAACATACATATATAAAACTAAACTCAATGTGCATTTATTAGAACTGTTTAACTTCCAGTGAACAGAGTTTCGACAATTGTATGTAATTAAGTCAAGTGCATTCATTGTATGTAATGATAACCAGCCTCCATTATCAGCACGAAGAGGCTTGACAATTGGGCAATCTTTATCACCCACTTCGCCTTTATGATTGCAACATATTGTGTCATTACATTTAAGGTTAAGTTGCTTTTTTGCTTGCTCCAATATGCTTAGCGTAGAGAAAGTATTGTGATCGTAAAAACACATTTTTTTACAAATTGGTATAAAAAATCCATTTTATGGTCTCTTGAACCCAAAAAGCGAGTTTTTGAAAAAATATTAAATGTCTTTCCGTATGGTGCGCTTGTCTGTGTGTATGTGCACTTCACTGGAGACCAAACTGATGGATCAATTTTTATGACATTTGGTATAAAGGTATTTAGCCGATATCTCCAGACCATTTTTTCACTTTTTTGAGATTTTATGTTTTTATTTGTGTGAGTAAGAAACATACAAACATGGATTTTTCTCAACAACAGCTCTAACGATTTTCATTAAATTTACAGGAAAGATGTGAATTATAATTTAAAATATTTTAGTAAAAACCGCATGACTGTAACTTGACTAGTTTTTGAGTTATGGCAAAAAACATATTTGAGAATCGAGTAATTTTCAGTTTTGATTTTTTAGTGTTTAATATGGGGGAAAGTTTGTGCCAATTCTTTGGAACCTTTTATTTAAACTTGTGATACAGTTGCTATATGATTTGCAACGACTGTTTCGTGCCTGTATTAACTCGTGAGAAGTTTTAATTCAGAATGAAAAACAAAATTACGTGACAGTTATCTATAGTGAGAATGAAATATGCACGACTTATTTTTGCCAAATATTTACGAAACTTAACTTGTATACATAAAAATAAACATTTTTGCAATACTCTTTGTTTAGTTGTTACTCTAGCTTATGCAGGGCCGCCCAGAGGGGGGGGCAAAAGGGGCAGATTGCCCCGGGGCCACACAGACTTAGTTTACAGGGGGGCCACATTTCATGCAACAAAAAAGAAAATACTTAATAATCTACTAGATAAGAAACGATTCAGGCCCGTATCAAAATATCAAAAGTGATATTAGGCCAGATAAGTCTTCCAGTTTTAGTTTTAAAACGTTAAAACTAAACCATTTGTTTTATAGCAACCAGGGAGCCTTTTGGAGCAAGTTACACTGGTCTTTGAAGTTTGTCAGCGGTCGACATAGTGGTGTGACAGCAGCATACGCTCTGGTTGGTGTGTGACTGCAACTGTACCCCTCGCCAGTTGTCTTGTTTGCGAACAAGTGTAAAGTCATGCAGCTTGTGAACACACCAAAATATACATTCCAGTTTGCGAACATATAAATATACTTGAGTGGTGTGGACAGTGGGCCACCTCTATGAGATGTCCTGTTTTCGTACACTATTTATATAAAATATGTCAAAAGACACACTAACTTTACATTTGTATTACTCAAAACTCCGTTTTTGGACGTGTTTAATACAAGGTGGACAAGAACGTTTCTGTATGTTTTATTTTTTAACTTTAATTTCAAAAGAATATACTACTTCAAACAAAATTGTTATACTTGTCCTAAATTCAACTCTATCTTGGCTTTTAGTGGTAGGAAAATCAATCGCTTGGTCACGTTATTATCCTTACAAAACCATTAGTTATGATATATTACTATTATAAACTTAAGATAATACAGCAATTGCGAATTGACTTGTATTTGTAGTGGTTTGTTGATTAAGCTTTTATCCTTATTTTGTATTTTTCACAAATTCTGTTTATGTAGATAAATAATCTTGATTTAGTGTTTCGAAAATCCCTTGACTCATCGTAGCAAAATAATATATCTATATAATGTGAAAACGAGTGATCAGTAACCTGCGGTCTAAAGTACGCAAATTAATAAATTGTAATAAAAAAAGTGGAAGCCTAAGAACACACAATTAAATAAGCAAACAAAATTAAAGTAAAAAGGTTGAAAAGTCTTTATGAGAAAAGGTTCTTACAAACTTGGTTTCAAAGCTGATAGTAGGCGGCGGCACTCCGTTCGAACGTGGTAACGGTGCACTCTTTCCTCTTTGCAGTAATTTAGTGCAATTTTTCAATATATGCACTAAATTTAAGAAATAGTAGTCGTATTTCAGTAGCAACTGTGTTTTGCACCCAAAAACCCGCAGGCAAAATGTTGTAACAACGTGGCTGGAAGAGTTCAATTAATTGTCATGAAGGTAGATCGGGGACATCGTCAATCATAAGTCTGTTTGTTTACTGTCGTCCAGTAAAGAAATATTTTGTTATTGTTGTATTTTATAGAGTGATATTTCTGTAATTTAATGTGTTCTTTTGGATTTCCTAGTAAACTACTATAATTATCAATTAATTTAATTTGCTATGATTCATATTCCATTTCCATATTTTGAGAGAACAAAAAGCTAAAGTTTAGGCCCAATAATTTATGGTAACGTTTTATTGAAATCAATAAAAATAGACTATAAATGTTTCAATATAGTATTGTAATATACTGCAAAGTAAATTATATATTTTTACAGTATAAAAAGAATAAATTAACGATGAAACCACTAAATTACAGTAGATTTCTATAGGTAATTAAATCTGGTAAATATGCATACAACATCACCGCTCGCTTACCGGATGTGCAACAATATGTGTGTATGATGCATCACATTCAACTTGCCCTACGCTATCGTGGGAGGAATTGCGTGGCATAATCTTGTCTAAAAATTATAATTTTGTTACGTTCTCTACTATCCGGATTCACCTTCCATCATATTCAACCGGTTAACCAGAGTTTACTGTACATGCAATTTTTTTTACTTTCTCTCTACTTTAATGTTTCCTTTGACATTTTAAATTTACTAGTTATTATGACATGGATGTTCGTAAAGATATTTTACCAAAATATTATGACATAGGTCTTAATGAAAAGAGGAGCTCTTAAGTACACCGTTAATAGATAAAACATCTTCATCATTGTTAAGATTTGTACAACTCCTTTTGAATAATATTTATTTTGTGACATTTAACTTGTTGTAACTCTTTTATTGTCTGGTTTAATTTACCCTGAAACTGTAACAGGAACAGGGGTGTATTCTCAACATACTCAGTTGAGTAGCTCTTGATTAAAAACCATTTATGCCCACGTACGGGTTGTTCCCAAACAAATAGCATAGGGGACAACCTAACTGATTAATGTTGTCATTCATTAACATAACAAAATCTACGACCAATCAAAATAGTTTTCATAATTTTTTACTGTCACTGACGAACGAGTAAGCCATTTATATTTTTGACAATCATTGATACAGTATTTATTTATTGTTTGTTGCGTGATAAGTGAAATTAACTAAGATCGAACCATTGTACGTATATTGTTGAGCGGGAGGGTCAATACCACTGTCACTGTACGGACGTGTACACTGTGATGTGCATCAATTATATAGTATCCAATTTGACAGACATAAATTTTACTGTGTTTTATACTGAGAAAATTGAGTTGGTACAAAATGCCTTTTATGGCTGTGATATAAAAATTGAACAGTTTTAAAGTTTAGCACAAAGACTAACTAAAATCACGATTATAAACTAGACGTTTTAATGTCCAACATCAATAAGCTACGAAGCCAGTGGTCTACAACCTGTTTTGAAAACAATAACATAACCTCAACTCTCAGTTGACTGGTTTTAAAGCACTAGATGTTCGCGCTCGCCAAATTATTTTACTTCCTAAACATTCGGCCACTCTCAGTCTAAACTTGCTCTTTAGCTAGCGAAGCCAAGTGACCTATACAAATTTATTGGCCCCTCCCTCCCTCACCCACAGTTAATATCATTGGTGAGGATGGCTCCTCAACTGGCAATCGAAGAGCTGCTGCGCCCAACTATGCAACTGACTGTGGCATTGCTTGGTTCGTTATTATTTATTTAATATTAAAGAATAGCAGTTTTGTTATAAGAGATTGATGTTATTGTATCGGTAATACTTAAGGAAATGTTTAAAAAGTATATGATAATTAGATAAAAACTTAACGGAGGTTCGCAGATAGCCCTGAGAAAACGTCCATGAACAAGAATCTTAATTACAATAGTAATCTAACGAAAGAGATGGTAAGAATATTGTAGAATGTGCTAAAAGTAAAATATCAATTATAGTATATTTGACAATCAGAGTAATTAAATTTATTTTGAATTGAAGGAAGGGGCCACATGGTAAACTTTGCCCCGGGGCCACCAAACGTCTCTGGGCGGCCCTGAGCTTATGAGTTTGTTAATGTAATTAATATGTCAACATAATTAATTATACATGTAATTTAAGGACTCATGAACAATCCACAATTGGATCGCGGTCGACAGCTGTTATAAGGACAAGGAAACTTAATTAAATATAAATTGGTATTGAATTAAGAAGTTGACTAACACAGTAATCCTTATTTCCATGGAAACCATGGAAATGATGTATGTCAAATGAAAGCTTGTGCGTTCATTATCTTCTTGATCAATGAGCAATTTTTATTCTTTTATCTATGAACTGCTGTACCGTATCTATTCACTTCTGCTCTTGCGCTCGTACTGATCAGACGTGTCTTCACTTTGCTCCTACTATAGAGGATACCGTATTCATATGTAGATTATGCAGTACAGTACTGTCATATCCATCATATTTCTGGTGCGTCATAGAATATGTACACATTTATTTTCAACTTATACACTAAAAATAAACTCATTGTACTCGGATACGTATAGCTCGTTAACCGATTTTTTGACATAACCTTTATTATAATGGCAAGATTAGTATTTCACAATAATTGGCCTCACTTCAATATAATAAATTCGATATAATACTTGAAGCAGTTTTTTTGTCAACGCAACTCTTCTCTTATTTTTTTGACTAATTGAAACGGTTGAGATGTCAAAAATCTGCCTCTGTTCATATTTGTGCAATAAGGTCTTAATTCTTTAATATTTTCACCCTGAATAGTATGGGAAGCCCTAAAAGTACGTTTTTCAGCCATAAGAATAACATGGAGTGAGATATGAAAGTAACAGCTGTTCAAATGTAAATAATGATTTCCAAAAAGTTTTAACAGCTGTTTAAATGTAAACAACGGTGTTATTAATATTGGTGTGGTTAGTAGGGATGGGAAATGTAGTTCATCAGACGGAGTTAGTTCACTCCGGAGTTATAATGACTCGGAACTAGTTCCGCGGAGTAGTTCCAACTCCGAACGTCGTTCCAGTTCAACGTGGAGCGAAGCTCAAGTGAGTCGCTCCGAGTGGATGCGCGCGCATCACGTACTTCACTCCTTTGTTTTGATCGTTCCAACAACTCCGGAACTATGTTAGTTCCATGGAGTGGGGAGAGATACGTCGACACTGCAGCCGCTCTGACAGTGGTTGCGCGCGCATCTCGTTCTCACTCCTTTCTGTTGATAGTTCCAAAAAGATAGGAACTAACATGATTTTTAGGTTATATACAGCTAACAATTTGAATTGTGTATTTTATTTAATTATTTTACAAAGAAAAAGTATGGATGTCTTATGAATTTTCCAGCAGAAAGTAAAGTATTGTATATTTTATATGCATATATTTATGACATATAATACTCATTTATTCTAGTTCCGAAATGAACTAGCTCCGCACTAGCACTCGGAGTTGGAGTTGTAACTCCTTAACCGGAGTAGTTCCTTTGTTGTCGTTCACTCCGGAGTTACCCATCTCTAGTGGTTAGTTCTTTCATAATGTTAAACTTGGGAAGGTTATAAGCATACTTTTATTCACATTTGATTGTAGGGCTCCGCTCTGCTGGGCTTGTAGTTTTCAGTGTAATCTAGTGCAGTTATTTTATTTATTTAATTAATCTTCAGCTGTTAAACAAAACAAATTATATTTACTCGCTTGAAATACACTAAGTAATATACTGGGTGTTTTGATTAATAAATAGGTAGCAACGCTAGTAATGTGAGTGAGTATCGTAAATAAATTTAATGTTGAGATTTTACATTAAACAGTTGACCTATAGTCAAAAGTCACAATCAGAGGCCAATGTGTAACGAAGGCAGATAGTGACGGGGTTGGCACTCGAAGCGTGCAGAGGCGTCCCCTAGTCATATTACAATGCTTGTTTTACATAGTGAGTACGTAATGCTGCCGTAAGTCTACTTATTCCACGGAAGTGTATTTCATATAAACAAACAGCCAGAGTCAGTCACGTGATTTAGTGATTACCAATGACGTCATTGCTGATGAGTGAGTGAGTGGTGGGGCCGGTGGGGCTTGACCTTCGCCTCAGTCAGTTCTGCAGCTCTGGTGGAACTGTCTGTTTCTGTGAAAGTGGTGTTTCTCTAGTGGATGGAATTCGACTAACAGGTGACAACAATCAAAATACTTTCTAAACTTACCTATAATATTTTCTTGCCATACAGATTCTTGTGTCGTTGTTTGTTTAATCAATTACCAAATTTGATAAAACACGTTTGTTTGTGTATTGTTAAAAAACAACATCTATCTCGTGTGAAATTACTAATTTTGGTCGTGATGAAATTATTTAGAGAAACAGTATAGACTTTTAAACTATTATATCGAATAAAATAAAAGAACATCTTGTCTAGATTGTATTTAGATACGTTGTCAAACTACAGTAATTAATAGTTAATAAATATTTAGGGGTAAAGGGAATTCAATTAATTATTTCTCTGGTGGTAGAAAGAAGGAAAATATATAATTCAAGACCGCCTTCTATATATTATTCTTGACCAATTCAAAACTGTGCGTTTATTTATTTATTATTTAAATTTGTCCTTGAATGTCAAAACCATTAGCGAATTGGGATTATGAAACGAGTTGTAAATTTAATAGTAATATCGATATTTATTCTGACCTACAAAAAATCGTCAGTGTGTCTTTCCTGCTAATAACGTACAAGTGTGGTTATGACAGGCCTTATATGTGATTCCGGGCTTTCAACTCATATTTTCTGTCATTGTATAGCCCTACATATACAATTCTAGGTTATGTACTTCATGTTTAAACATGAATTTAGTGCAACTCGAGTATTGTACTTGCTTGCATAGTACATCTAGTGTCATAAATTATTTTCCATTGTTGTAGAAACTTTTGATTAACAATAAACTATTTATAACTCATTTTTTGTTAATTCATTTTTTAATAATTATGGCAGTTGAAATGTTTATTATATTATACAGTAATTACAGCAAAAATATTCAAAAAATGTTTTTTTCCAAGACAATTCCATATTATTTATGAGATATTGTTCATTAGTTGGATATCTCCTTGACTATATGTACTTAAATACTAATGTCTATATTTTTTTAAATAACAATAGAAATGTTTTTACATCGGCATTGTTTGTTTCTGCTGTTTGTTAAATTTACAAAGGTAAATATAACGAAAAGCTGTATATTCCCATGACTTAGAACAAATCAAGTGACACACTTCATGTTTATGCACTTGTAAAAAAATATATACTATATGTATACCATTCTTGTACTGTCCCAAGACAACTAAATACATGTCAAAACATTTGATCACTGACAATATCCCCACCATTTTGACAACTGAGTGAACGAAAGGAATGCAATCTAACGAAGATAATGGCATGATTAAAGGGGAGGCTATGTGGGAAAGCCCACGACGTGTGTGAAGTATATACACAGCCCTATACAAAATAAAGTAGACTCTAAAATTGTAATATTGTCGACATATTCTGTGTGTCCATAATCGTCTTAGAGTGGCGCATCTTTTTGTAGGGCGCTTGCGCCAAACTGCTCCTGTGTAGTTACGCCCTTACACATGTCAAAATAAAAACCAATACATCTATTATTGGTCATTTTACAAACTCAATATACGCACATCGTCAATAAATTATCCGACTAAACTCATTTTCTGCTCTAAATTAGGTGTAGAATTAAAAAAAAAACCTCACCTTTTTAGTTATACATAACTTACCAGAATTTGGACTTATATACAATAAAAACATTAAAATATTTCAAGTTTGAAATAAGCCCGTTGGGCTTACCACTGCCGTAGCACCTCAAATGTTGGTTGTACGAATAGAGTTGTAAGTGGCGAATTTGATTCTCTACATCTTTGAATCAGGCGATTGTGTCGTACACAACTGATAATAAACGAGATAAATCGTTTATAATACTTTGAGGTTTTTGTTTCTTACTCAATGAATATAGATCGTACGGTCAAATTAATTTTAAAACTTCTTTAGTGTCTACAGTTTTTCAAAAATGTCGAAAATAACGGAGATATTCAGGAAACTCGATTTTTCTTCAGATCAAAATGGCGGCTGACGCACCGGTCGAATTTGTTTGTCATTTTGAATTTACACTACTAATGACCGGGGGTAAGGGTCGTAAAAAGAGCCAATGAAGGGAAAAATAATCCGCAGCAATTTCCATTGCAGAAATGTGGGGAACTGGGCTTACACATTTCTGCAATGGAAACTGCTGCCGATAACTTTTCCCCTCATAGGCTTTTTACGACTAAATGCCCCGAGTGTTCCGTTATTTGGGCTCTTGGTCCCTATTTACCAGCACATATTGACACGTCTTATCTCCACTAACTTGACCTTATAAACCAGAAATTGACGTTACTGAAAAAAGTATTACTTCCAAAACACCCGGTGATTACGTAACGACCGTTCTGTTCATAACAACGAGTGATGCAATATTGTAGAGATAAACAAACACTGCCAGTTCAGTTGCCATACACCACAGAGAACAGAACTGAAGATGTCACAGCACTGGGACCGTTTGTGACTACGTCTCTCCTTCAGATCTGCGTTAGTCCCTCTTACAGTAGCGGTTTCCCCTGTTTAAGTCATTTTTAATTAATTTAAATAGATTTAACATCTCTGCATTTACTTACACATTTGAAAGTGATGTATCGTAACTATACATGTCATAAAGATTACAACAAGACCACGTAATCAATTTTACGACCTCCGGAAGCCAAG
>JAQJVL010005575.1:0-34401 GCA_035578905.1 Stictocephala bisonia | reverse complement strand
AAATTTTTATAAAACAGATCCTTAAAGGATTAGATAATGAGATATTAAATAATGAGCAGGCGTTTGGTCCTGGCCCCTTCCTGACATTATTATAAATGAGCCCCTGATGGATTATTATAAATGAGCCCCACTCTCCATTCATCTCTGTCTTGTTAAACCTTTTATTTCGGATCTGTACCTGTACATCACCACAATGTGGGTTGATATTTCAGTGGAACAGATCCTTAACTAATGAGCAGACGTTTGATTCAGATCACTTACTCACAATGAGGGAGGGATTGTTAGATATGAGCCCGACTCTCCATTTATTTCGGTCTTGTTACCCCTCCTATTAGGGATCTGTAGCAGTACATTACCACAATGTGGGTTGATATCTCTGTGGAACAGATCCTTTACTAATGAGCAGACGTTTGATCCAGATCACTTACTCACAATGAGGGAGGGATTGTTAGGTATGAGCCCAACTCTCCATTTATTTCGGTCTTGTTACCCCTCCCATTAGGGATCTGTAGCAGTACATTACCACAATGTCGGTTGATATCTCTGTGGAACAGATCCTTACCTAATGAGCAGACATTTGATACAGACCACTTACTCACAATGAGGGAGGGGTTGTTAGAAATGAGCCCCACTCTCCATTTATCTCGGTTTTGTTACCCCTCCTATTAGGGATCTGTAGCAGTTGATCACCACAATGTGGGTTGATATCTCAGTGGATCAGATCCTTAACTAATGTACAGAAGTTTGATCCAGACCACTTCCTTACAATGAGGGAGGGGTTGTTATAAATAAGCCCTACTCTTCATTCATCTCGGTCTTATTCAACTTAATATTTTGCATATGTACCTTACACTCTAAAGCCGTTTTGTAGACACTTCCATCGTTATTTACAAACACGATTGCTTGTTATAATTTTAACATGGCTTGCAACACTATCTCTTTTTGTACGAATTTAAATCTAGACTTATTTGCCATAAACTAAGTATAATAAGAATAAATAAATGCATCAAAACCTCTAATTAGACAGGGGTCAACACTAAGAATTAGAGGAATTTAAAATCACATATGTAATGATTAGTTTTGTTTGTGTTAATTATACACCGCGTTTTGTTTGTGTTAATTAACCATTCCATAGCTTAACAAAACAATTCTTGTGATATAGGCAAGGGGGAAGAATAGGAAATTAATGTCGAAAACAAACTTAATTTGCACCTAAATAATTTTGGGCTAAGGATGAAACTGAGGCTAAAGTATAATTTTGTCATAACGTAAGAAAATCTTTAAATTTTCACATTTTTGTAAAATATCATATTTTTCACATCCTCCTAAAACTCACAGACTTGCACACAAAAGCTCACAACAACAAATAGATAATCACTGTCACAATTCCATACACGCAATGAACTATTGTTTCACCCACTCGTCCATAGACTTACAGTGCTATTGACCCAGCCTTCCGTCCATTCACTAACAGTGCCATTGACCTGCTAACACGTACATTTACAGCTACATTGACTCACCCACCCACTCTTGACCTACAGTGCTATTGGCAAGTGAGTGTCGTTCATCTAGCTCTTGGGTTGACACTGGGTTCCCCAGCTAATTACGTTTTAGACACACCAAGTGCACATAATACCGGTGAGATCATCAGTAGTGGAGCCAGACTACTTACCTATTCAACGTGTTTTATTCTTAGTATTAAAGTGTAGTGGTAAGTGGACGTAAATTGTTTCAACAAGCTATTATTAATTTACCTTCAATGTCTTAAATTAATGACTCATTATGTTTTCTGCCTAACAATTAACTAATTTTACTAACATAAGTTTTCTAAAACATGCCTTATGAAACATATAAACAGTGATATTTATATAAATGTATAAGTTGAAAATGTAAAATGATTTCTTTTAAATACAACATTCTTCGTACTATAAAATATCATGATAAGGGATTTCAGTAAACATTTTAATGATTATGTCACAATTAAAATTTTATACGTGATATTTTTACGTTTTTCCTATCAATAAGTGCAGACTACATTCTAATAATACTAAAATTTAATATGGTAGTTGACATTAGAAGGGCACGTTTAGTACAACATGTTTTATGCACAAAATTGTCTTTTTTATTTATTACCGATTGAAGTAGCTAATAGATTTAATTTAAGATATAGGAATTATTACAGTTAAATTGTGGCTATTTATTTCGAAACTAAACAACCATAGGCCTGTACATTTTAAAACGAACTAATAATAAATATGGAAATTTAAATGATCGACAAGTTTAATTTCTGTATTAAACAGTATGGCCACTAAAGTAAATAATTTTAATATTTTTTTTATTAAAGTTATATTTTCATTCACAAAATACTAGTTTTATCTATTATTTATCACGACATTGATTTTTTATTAAATAGTTTAAAAATTTTACGATTGTTAAAAGTTAATTTTATGTCAAAAATAAAAAGGATAAGAACAAGCTTGTAGTTTGTACAATTTAGTTTGTTTCATTCAATGGTTTACATAATATTTTATGTCCCTTTCGACATATAAATACAGATTTTATTAGTGCTAGCAAAATAGTTTTTTACCTGAAAAAATATATATATATATATAAGTTCCACGCTTCGTATTTGTTTTATCTTGTGCTTTTACATAATATTTCATGTCCTTTAGAACTTATAAATACCAGTGTACGTATATATATATGGGTAGCTTGATACTACATATGGGTATACTATATATGGGTACTTGATGATAGTGGTCTATATATGTAGTATTAATATATAGATGAGGTGGGGTCGTGTATGTTTATGTGGCTGGGGTAGGACCATTGTACATAGGTGGGTGGATGAGCCAATAATGAAGATTCTATCCACCACCCTTAGATACACGTGCAAAATGTCATTTTACGTTATTTACCAAGTTTTTTTTTTATTTAGAACTTTCCTTAGTTTGACAGATTTAAATATGAATAATAATACAGCACGCTAGACATTTAATAGACTATATGACATTTGTATTCTGGCTTAAAATATCAAAACTAATTGATGAAACATTATAACGGTAAAATGGGATATAACATTAGATTTGATAAACTGTAGGAAAAAATTTGTCAGATTTAAATTTACCAAACATAAATAAAAGAGAAATTAAATCTATCCAAGATGAGCTTATACAAAACAGGTGACAAGGAGTAGTTTTGTACTGAAAAGACTAAGAATTGATGTACTTTGCTTAAAAGGAGCAAAAGACTTCTCAACCAGAGATGTCATGCTGGAAAATGACACCAAGGGTTGTTAATTTATTCATGTACTGTGGTTAGGTCTGACACACAATGGAGACGTTAATGATTTACTACCACTGGCTTTATTTGGCATCCCTTCATTGGTACATAAGTAAAAGGCATTTTATGTATAATATATTTTATAATCAGTTTGTAAAAACCACATTGGTGTTCAATGTATACATTTAGTTTTAATACAATCTTACTAGATGCATTTTTAATTGGATATTATTTTTTATAATTATAAGTAAAATATTTTAATATACAACTTTAACAAAATGATTTGTATTAACTTTGTTCTTCAGATTTATTATGTTTCATTTGTTATTTATTTGTTTATGTAAGGTAAATTACTCTTAAACCAGGTTATTATCATGCTTATTTGTAGTGTATCAAGTGTATCACTATGTATCAAAAAATTACATATTTTTTCTATACGTTGTACGAGTATGTTGTGTGGGCTCTTCTGAAAAGCTACTGCTGTCTTGAGAGACGGGGGATATAGAAATAAATGTTTCCTAGTAGTTCGAGACAGTCCAAAGATCCATTTACGATCTTGTAAGAAGTAGAGAGTCCATTAGTGCCCGACACTGAGATAGAGGGAGAAGACCAAGATTGGTCTTATCAAGTCGCACTTTGTTGTATTGGAAACCCAATCTGGATTGTTGCCATGTAGGCATCTTAATTATATTAATAAAATAAGTCCTCACAAACAAATATAACCACACCTTTAATCTCTATCTCAAAACTCTCAACCCAAAACAATATCACAATTATACATATGGTTTCAATATATGTTTAAATAAATATTAATTATCAATACATCTCTCCTTCTTTTTCAAATAAGTTAAATTTTCAAGTAATAATCAGCATGCATATATTTCGGTCAACTACTCCACCATTCCCCATTCTTATCTCATAGTGACGTGATACTCCTTTTATTTTCCGAAAAATTTTTCCATACTCTCCTCTATCTTTCACCCATACAATGTCTCCCTCTTGAAGTTCTGGCAAGTCTTTGGTTTTATGTCTTAATCATAATTTTTCTACACCTGTTCTTTCTTCGCTCGTCATTCTTTTTGAACTCCTCCAGGTCAGGCAATTTCAGTTCTAACTTTATTGGATGTATTGGTAAAGTTCCCCTAATTTGTCGCCCCATCAAAAATTCACAAAGGCTGTATCCCAGCTCTGTTTTAGTGGTACGGTAAGCAAGTAAACGCAACTCCACATCTCCTTTTAAGATTATTCTTTTTGTTATTTTCACGATAGCCTCCGCAAACCCATTACTTTGGGGATACTTTGCACTACTAGGTACTATGTGAAATCCCCAAGCTTTAGCGAACTCCTTCATTTCGAAACTGTAGACATTAGTTCCTTGGTCACATCGTACAACATCGGGAATGCCAAACAATGCAAATAATCTTTTTAGGTATTTTATGGCTGTATTTGATTTTAAATCACACTTCATGTTTTGTATATAAATGTATCTAGAAAAATAATCTTCTACAGCCAGATACCAGGATCCATTAACCTTACAGTAATCAAGACCCAGTACTTGCCAAGGTCTCTTAGGAACCGGAGTAGGCATCAGGGGTTCCGGTGGTTGTTTTCTCTGTTCTATGCAAGCTCTGCCCTTTGAAACTTTATTACATCTTGATTTATACCAGGCCACCATACGGTGCCCTTAGCTCTCCACAATGACTTCTTTTTACCACCATGTCTTTCATGTATTTTCTCTAAAATTTCATTACGTAATTTGAAGGGAATGACGACTCTATGATCATACATCAAAACCCCATTATTTATTAAAAATACATTCTTAAACCGGCTGTACACATTGTAGGAATTTCTGTCAGCCACCCCTTCATTACATACTCCTTTACCATTTGGATTTCTTCATCACCATCTTGGGCTATTTTTACTTCCTCCATTCGCCTGTCTGAAACATTTGATTGTCCTACACACCTTACAAAGATTTCCATATCACGTATATGTTCTGTAAGATTTCCATATCAGTAACTGTTGCTAACTGAGGAAAAAAGTTTGAAAAATAGTTACACATTCCTAACAGTCTGCGCACCTCCGGTACGTTTTTAGGGGCTTCAAGATTCAATATAGCATTGATTTTATCATTATCCGGGCTGATCTCTCTGTTTGAAATTATATGCCCCAAGAACTTAAGTCTTTGGGTTCAGAAAATACACTTTGATTCATTCAAAGTAATCCCGTGTGATTTAAGTTTGCTTAAAACCACATTCAATCTACTGTCGTGTTCCTCTACAGTATTCCCATAAATAATAGAATCATCTAACAATGTTAACACCCCTTCCAGGCCTTAAAACTTAAGAGCAGGATATGTAGAATTAACATGAGGAAATGACTTACCACAATTCCAACATGTCCTGTTTTCATCAGGCTTATGTTCTAATTGACTTCTTAATGGTCTTTTGGCTGCTACCCCAAAAACAGATTCCGATACTTGACTTCTTGTATTATTGATTGCTGTTTCTTCACTGTCTCAGCCTGTCTCACCTTTCCTTCCACCACTCTCAGAGTTAAATTATCTTGTATTTGCATTTCTTCTGATAGTCTGGTATCTTGGATCCCTTGTATAATCTTAGTCATCACCAGCTCACCTGTAAGGTTTCCAAACTTGCAATTTACAGACATATGATGCAAGTCTTTAATAAATCTCTCAACTGGTTCTCCTTCCAACCGGTTCCTTCCGAAAAACCTTGTACGTTCATATACTACGTTTGTTTTTCCTTTAAAATACTCATTTAAACAATCTATTACATTATCATAGCTATCCAGTTATTTGGAGGAGATGTGATACCTCTTCAGAACGTCTTCTGTTTCGTCTCCTAGAGTATAAATCAAAGTATTCACTTGGTAAATCTCTGGAGCTTCATTCAGCTTCGAAACAACTCTATATCGTTCCCAGCGTCTAAGCCAATTCTCCCAGTTGGGATTTTCACAATCCAGTTTTTCGGGAGCATTTATAGGTAATGGACGAAATGTTATATCTTCTTTGTCTTCTACACCTGAAAGCATGGATTGATGCCGTCTAGGCATCTTAATTATATTAATAAAATAAGTCCTCACAAACAAATATAACCACACCTTTATTCTTTATCTCAAAACTCTCAACCCAAAACAATATCACAATTATACATATGGTTTCAACATATGTTTGAATAAATATTAATTAACAACACACAATCTGACACCAATCAGTCGCAGGACGTGGTTCTGGACCCTTTCAAGTACATCTACAAGACCCAGTTGGTAGGGTGACCAGACAGGTGAGTTGTACTCCAGTATGGAGCGGACTAGGGTCATGAAGAGTGTTTTGATTGTAGAAAGTGTAAAGGGTCTTTTAGTTGACTGGAAGACAAAGCAAAGCCCCTTGTAGGCCTTAGAATAAACATGAGTTTATATAATATTAACTGGGTATTAATGGGTACTGGCCCACCCGCCCACACCCACACGTGTGGTGGTACAAGGTTGAAAAGGAAATGAGAATCTCCTTAACAATCATATAAATAATAAATTACCATATAGTTTCTTTTGTAGGGTGACAATATAATCATCAATACATTAGTGTAAAATAATAATTTAACAAAATGCCTCAGGCACTATACATATTGTTACAATTATTTTACATCTATACTCAAAATTAATAGGATTAACACAAAGGTTAAGTTTCTGAACTTGTTAAACGATAACGTTCATGTAAAAAATGGGAATATAACAGGAACGTTTTTAAATACCTCTGTTGCAGAAAACATTCTTACAAAACTATATATAGCCACAGTTATTGATAAACTACTAGGTGTTGGTGAACCTATTTATGTGATAATATGTTCGTTAATGAGGTTCTGAGTAGAAATCTATCTTGTAGGTCTAAAGCAACTTAGTAACCCCAGATTGGTTTGGTCTATTGACATAAACGGCTTACTTAGAGGAACCAATATCGGAAATGCGTTAATGACATTATATTTTATATAAAAATATGTAATTGAATGTGCAAATACCATAAGAAGTTTGAGGTATGTACTTTATAAATAGAATATATATTTTAAGTGAATAATTTTAATTATTAATTTTTAGTAGTAGATATTTTATTGCGGTACTTACATTTACTTATAAAGAAATGCAACAGGTATTTCTTTAACATATTTCATGTCGATCAGATGAATACTTAAAAACTTAATACTAGCATTGTTCTGGCAAGATGATGTAGTTTGAAGGATTGTGTAATAAAAGGTTATTATTATTATTATAATAACCAAAATAATAATTGGTCGGTAGCGTAGTTGGTTCAATCCCGGCTTCATGTGCTAAAGGTTCTCAGTTCGATCCCAATTAGAGTCAATACATTTTGAGAAGGATCAGCTGATAACCACCGGCTGTTCATTTATCATTGGGCTATTAATTAATGACACTTTCTAAGGAATAGTCGGCCTTAGTTTGAAACAATGACTACATTCGCTCATCACACTCATCACACTCGTTCGAAATCCATATTCGCCCATATCTTGACGATCGGCATCTTATAAATAAATAAAAATAAAAAATAAAACAGTTTCAAACCCTGACCTAACAATGATTGATCATAATATAAAATAGTCCTGTACACGATCTTAGTGACCACACAACGTGAATATCTTTGTTTCTATCTAAGATTCCTTTGTATGTATTTGTTAATAATAGTCTATGTGTTTTGGTTAGCTATTCTTTAAAAAGACTTAAAACATCAGATTATGAAATTAAACTCTTGATAATCAACCAGATAATTCACATACATAAATTGAGAAGTATAACAGTAAGTTATTGTGGCGTATTGTTATAATAACATGCCTCATAATGGTTTTTATCATATAGTATACCGTATTAAAATAGTACTATTAGTTTTTTCTCAAAACATTTGTTTTAGTTCATTAAATATCGCAGTTTACGATCGTTATTATGTTTGATTTTTGAATTTTACAAAATATATGGGTCTGTGAGTGAATTTAATTTTATGAGTAAGTTGCCAAAAACTCAGTTGAGGATTTGAATTATGGACCTTGACTCTATAGTCCAAAGCAATAATCAATGAATAACCACGCCGACGCAGTCATAGATCAAATTACGAACATAAGTCTAGCATAAAGTTATACAGAAAACAATTTACTGTAAAAGATAATTAAGGTGGGTTTGTTAATATTTTTTAAATATTAATTGTAATTTTTAGAAAGTACGTTTTAGTGTGTAAGCACTTATTTACTATGTTGGCTCTGTGCCAAAAAAACATCAGCTACGCTTGCTGAATCTCGCAAACGTTCACAAGACTTATGAACTTAACACAGCTGTGGAGATATCGGCCTTTATCATTCATTACAACCAAGATAACCATTAAGAATAAATAGGTAATGAGGGCTGTAATTTAATGAGATAGGTTTAGACCAACAAGTGTAGTTTTATTACTAATAAAAGAGTCAATTAGTCTTTAGAAATGCAGAACAGTCATTGCCTGTTTTTTCTTAAAAGAGATTCCACATCGGCCTTGAAGGAAAGGACACTGCGTCCGAAGAAATGGACATCACCACATATCGTTTCCCGTTCGCATTAGATGGGGTATTGTACTGTGCTGGCTGTACGTTGTGGAGTAATGGGCTCTTCTGAAAAGTGACTGCTGTCTTGAGAGACGAGGGATATGGAAAGAAATTTTTCATAGTAGTTCAGGACAGTCCAAAGAGCCATTTACCATCTTGTAAAGGAGTAGAGAGTCCATTAGTGCCCAACGCTGTGATACAGGGAGAAGACCAAGACGAAGCCTAATCTCATCAAGTCGCACCTCGTTGTATCGGAAACCCGATCTGACACCAATAAGTCACAGGAAGTGGTTCTTGACCCTTTCAAGTACATCTACAAAACCCAGTTGGTAGGTTGACCAGACAGGGAGTTGTACTCCAGTATGCAGTGGACTAGGGTCATGAAGAGTGTTTTGATTGTAGAAAGTGTAAAGGGTCCTTTGGTTGACCGGAAGACAAAGCAAAGCACCAAGTTGGCCTTGGAATAAATATGAGTTTATATAATATTAATATAAACAAGCACATTTGATTATTACCTTTAAAATATATCACTATTTAATGCAACAGGCTGAATACATTATTTATCACGAGATAAGAAAATGTAATCAAACATCTCTATTATTGACTAATAAAAACATATACATTAGATTCTTTAAAACCAATTTTCTGAGCATAATTCAGAGCTACAATTTTCTATTACTTGAAATATGAAAGCAATTAAGGGAATCTGTAAATTTACAATTAAATAAGTTACTTTAGGCTGTAAAAAATAAAATAAAAAGAATATAAACTTATTTTATGATATACTACGTTAATACGGGAAGACAAAATTAGCTACACATAGGCATCTATATAAGTATTCTAGAATAATAAATAATTGCAGTCAATTTGAAAACTCTTTTACTTATTTATCACAATTTTAAAGGAGGAGTTGTTTGTTTAAGAGTCGTGTCGTATGAGTCAGTATTATAAACTATCATGTTTATTGGTTGGCCGTAATTTGTTAAAATAAAACTTAATACAACATGATACGATGTATAGATGGTATAATTCCAAGAAAGCTTTATTCTTGAAATTATAGTTGTTGTTTTAATTACTGTACATAATTTATCTTTATAAATCGCAATAAACAGTGTATTAAAACTTTTAAATTGTTATATGTCGTTGATTTCACTTGGAATAACATGCCTAAGCCATTTTAAAGATCGATAAGAACAATTTGAAACCCTGAAAATTTATATGTTCTGAGCTTTTTAATAAAAAATATGTAATCAATAAAATTCTCGGTGATATTAATTAAAAAAACACAAAGAACTAACTCACTAATGTTAAACATAAGATTTTCTTCTGTATATGTTTTATTTAGAACCATTATTTATTTAGTTTGGCTATTTTCAAAAGGTTAGATAGTTTTTAAATCACCATGACTGTGGAATATAAGGTCTAAAACACTTAAAAAAATGTCTTAAATTCAACAAAACAACAACTTAAATAACAAACACTAAAATAAAACAAAACAAGGTTTTCATTAGTCATTATCCATCTCTAAGACGACGATCATAGAGATATGAACAAATATGAGGGGTGAATTAGTGCAATGAGTGCAGATGAACGAGTGTAGTCATTGTTACTCTCTGAGTTCGACTTATCTCAAAAAGGACTATTTATTAATAGCCCAATAGCCAGGGCCACTATGGGACGTACAGCTTTATGTCCATACATTCAGTTATCATGTTAGTTTAATAGCCCAATAGCCAGGGCCACTATGGGACGTACAGCTTTATGTCCATACATTCAGTTATCATGTAAATTTAATAGCCCAATAGCCAGGGCCACTATGGGACAAACAGCTTTATGTCCATACATTCAGTTATCATGTTAATTTAATAGCCCAAAAGCCAGGGCCACTATGGGACCTACAGCTTTATGTCCATACACTCAGTTATCATGTTAATTTAATAGCCCAATAGCCAGGGCCACTATGGGACCTACAGATTTATGTCCATACATTCAGTTATTATGTTAATTTAATAGCCCGATAGCCAGGGCCACTATGGGACCTACAGTTTTATGTCAATACATTCAGTTATCATGTTATTTTAATAGCTCAATAGCCAGGGCCACTATGGGACCTACAGCTTTATGTCAATACATTCAGTTATTATTTTAATTTAATAGCCCAATGGCCAGGGCCACTATGGGACCTACAGCTTTATGTCCATACATTCAGTTATCATGTTAATTTAATAGCCCAATAACCAAGACCACTATGGGACGTAAAGCTTTATGTCAATACATTCAGTTATTATGTTAATTTAATAGCTGAAGCCAGGGCCACTATGGGACCTACAACTTTATGTCAATACATTCAGTTATTATGTTAATTTAATAGCTCAATAGCCAGGGCCACTATGGGACCTACAGCTTTATGTCAATACATTCAGTTATTATGTTAATTTAATAGCCCAATAGACAGGGCCACTATGGGACCTACAGCTTTATGTCAATACATTCAGTTATCATGTTAATTTAATAGCCCATTAGCCAGGGCCACTATGGGACCTACAGCTTTATGTCAATACATTCAGTTATCATGTTAAATTTAATAGCCCAATAGCCAGGGCCACTATGGGAACTACAGCTTTATGTCAATACATTCAGTTATCATGTTAATTTAATAGCCCAATAACCAGGACCACTATGGGACGTAAAGCTTTATGTCAATACATTCAGTTATGATGTTAATTTAATAGCTTAATAACCAGGACCACTATGGGACGTACAGCTTTATGTCCATACATTCAGTTAACATGTTAATTTAATAGCCCGATAGCCAGGGCCACTATGGGACCTACAGCTTTATGTCAATACATTCAGTTATCATGTTAATTTAATAGCCCAATAGCCAGGGCCACTATGGGACCTACAGCTTTATGTCAATACATTAAGTTATCATGTTAATTTAATAGCCTAATAACCAGGACCACTATGGGACGTACAGCTTTATGTCCATACAATTAGTTATCAGGTTAATTTAATAGCTCAATAGCCAGGGCCACTATGGGACGTACAGCTTTATGTCCATAAAATTAGTTATCATGTTAATTTAATAGCCCAATAGCCAGGGCCACTATGGGACCTACAGCTTTATGTCAATACATTCAGTTATCATGTTAATTTAATAGCCCAATAGCCAGGGCCGCTATGGGACCTACAGCTTTATGTCAATACATTCAGTTATCATGTTAATTTAATAGCCCAATAGCCAGGGCCACTATGGGACCTACAGCTTTATGTCAATACATTCAGTTATCATGTTAATTTAATAGCCCAATAGCCAGGGCCACTATGGGACCTACAGCTCTATGTCAATACATTCAGTTATCATGTTAATTTAATAGCCCAATAGCCAGGGCCACTATGGGACCTACAGCTTTATGTCAATACATTCAGTTATCATGTTAATTTAATAGCCCAATAGCCAGGGCCACTATGGGACCTACAGCTTTATGTCAATACATTCAGTTATCATGTTAATTTAATAGCCCAATAGCCAGGGCCACTATGGGACCTACAGCTTTATGTCAATACATTCAGTTATCATGTTAATTTAATAGCCCAATAGCCAGGGCCACTATGGGACCTACAGCTTTATGTCAATACATTCAGTTATCATGTTAATTTAATAGCCCAATAGCCAGGGCCACTATGGGACCTACAGCTTTATGTCAATACATTCAGTTATCATGTTAATTTAATAGCCCAATAGCCAGGGCCACTATGGGACCTACAGCTTTATGTCAATACATTCAGTTATCATGTTAATTTAATAGCCCAATAGCCAGGGCCACTATGGGACGTACAGCTTTATGTCCATAAAATTAGTTATCATGTTAATTTAATAGCCCAATAGCCAGGGCCACTATGGGACGTACAGCTTTATGTCCATACAATTAGTTATCATGTTAATTTAATAGCCCAATAGCCAGGGCCACTATGGGACCTACAGCTTTATGTTAATACATTCAGTTATCATGTTAATTTAATAGCCCAATTACCAGGACCACTATGGGACGTACAGCTTTATGTCCATTCAATTAGTTATCATGTTAACTATGGGACGTACAGCTTTATGTCCATACATTCAGTTGTCATGTTAATTTACTCTATAATTATTACAGTATATTTAAATATTACAAAGATTATTTACAATACAATTATTTAAATTGTCCTTTTTTTCAAATGTTACAGATATTATTTGAATGTGTATATATTTATTCGTAAATATGTTGTCATAATATTTTAAATATATTTAGGCAAATCTTTTGTCCTATTTACAAAGACCGTGATGCCTAAATCTATCTCCATTTTAAATAACTAAATATTTTTTTACATTAAGATATACTGATGTAAATACAACTATGATGGATCAACCGTTTACGATGATTTCTTACATTTTAACAATTGAAAAAAAATAGGAAACTGTTCAGGATTTTATGTTCGTAATATTTAAACAATCATGTCAAGTTTCCACTTGGAGCATTAGTATAACTGGATCAAAGTTTGGTAATATCAAACTGGATCAAAGTTTCTAATTTGAAGACAAACACTCCAAACTTATGTTATTAAAACTTATGAATAATCCATTTTTGCATATTATAAATGCATGTTATTAATAAAGCTTGGATTAGTAATAAAATATATTACAACATATTATAGTACAGTAAAATTATTTTTATTTTGTGAGTTAAATATTTAGGTAACAAATCTAGGTTTTTTTATAATTTAATGTATTTAGTCCAATTGCTGCTCATAATCCAAGCATCATTATAAAGTTTTTTTTCATTAAAATGAAAATAAGTAGTATAAATTATTGTTGTATGAAAGTTATTTTAGCTTAGAATCAATGGCTACAATAAACTTTCAAAACTTTAAAACTCATTTATTTATTATTTTACTCTTGAAAGAACATTTTTCCTTTGATGCCATTAAGTAACTTTGTTGTCATGGAAGGTTGGAAAATACAAAAAAATCATGTTTCACCCAATGTTGTCACAGTGCTGTATTACATTTAACGCCATTCTTTCGGGATATAAATCCAACATGGCGGCTATATCCGCTGACAGCTGACTCTTAAGACAATACCGTACTCAATAAACTTTATACCTTAGAACTGTAAGTTCTGTTACAAGCACTTAAGTAAGTGTCTATTGAGTGGCCAGTCAGGATAGTGCTTTAAGAATACAGACAGAATTTAAGTTTCAAATTATATTTCAGTATTTTACCAACCTATGAAATCTAATTTTCATACATTTTTTACATGAGTCAATATATCATGTTTAAGTACAAATTTTTCAACCGTGATAAATATATTTTACGAACTAAATATGTTATTATTTGTAATATTTAGTAACATATACTATGTAAAACCTGATTTAATAAACACAATTCAAATAGAGTAATCGGAAATCGAAATAATAATAAGTGTAGCTAAAATAAGACGCAGTTTTTACTTGATCATGTAATTATAAAGTCCTGAAAATGAAATTGTCAACCGTTTTACTCTTTTAAATTAAATTACGTCATTATTAATTTAAAAAAATTATTATCAGTAATAATTAGTTAAAAAAATGAATTTTGAAATATAGATTTAAAAATAACAAGTAGGACGTACAACAAATATATTTTTTATCCAAGACATGTGGCTAGTATGCAGGCAATAAATCATGGTTTGTGTTATTTTTATGTTGTTCTACAGGATGCAAAGAACATGCATTTGTTTTGGCAACAAACAGACTCTTTGATACGAGAGAGGAATGTGTGTTTTCACTCCAAGCAGAATATATTTTGTCAACATTATATGAAATTTTATTAACTCACCTGCCGTACATAGAAGGCAGCAGAGGAGACTTTATTTAAAATGGAGCCGAATAGCATGATAAATTATGTTATAGGGAACTTTTTCTTAATAAGTATGATTTTCAATCACAGCTACAGTGATCATCATAATATAAAAATTTACTGTATAAGTCATTAAATACAAATAAATTTACTGCCCATTTATATAAATATTTTGAATGGAGCTAAATTATTGTGACAGATATCGGTAGTAATTAATCAATTATACTTAGAATCGTGTCCTTCAATTCACTACCACTACCTTTTTGTTCCCGTTAGTTCACTACCACTTGATAAATATTATATTGCTCTAAAAACTGTTCCTCCATCGTTTTTAGGTCTACTGTAGTATTCCTTATCTGCTAGGAATCCAATATCGCTTGCCTTATCCTTTCGTTCTCGCAACAAGAGCGCATTTGACGATATGTCAATCTTTGGATTTACCAGTTTATGATCAACTTTAGTAACCTAACCTAACCGTAATTGCGGTAAGAAAGTATTGGTAGTGAATTAACAAAAAAGTTCCATACTGAGTTTATTTTTTGATATTTTTAAATATAAATTTCTTTTCCCTAACAGCTCAACCATAATCCCTTGGAAGCCTGCATTCTAATACCTAAATATAAATGAATAAACTATTAAGTGAATTTGGTTTGGATTTTGGATCATTGTTGACACAACAATAAAGCAACGTAACTGTCACTTTGTCATTAAAGAATAGCCAGCTTGGAGATTGGGAGAGAATTATATATACTACGCTCTATTACATTTTATTAATATTTTGTATTATTTGGATTTGATTAAAAATGAACTATTATTTATTTTATATATGTAAATATTAAGTGCACAAATATAAAAAATAATAATAAAAAGAAACTACCTGTAAAGTGTACCATTACTCAGGGACAATGAGTCATGTCAGGACAGAACGTTCTAAACGGAGTTTCATAAAGTTAATTATATTATGAGTGGGGGGGGGATTTACTGATTCAAAATGAACAATAAGAAATCTAATTAAACATAAAACTTGTCTGTTATGTGCACATGTTATAAGATTGATTTTGTATGTTAAATTATTCAAACCCAAACGTCAATCTTCTCACCCCCTAATTATCGGTTTGCAAGTTTTACCTGTAATTCATATTTTTGTTTATAAGGTTCTAATGATATTTTATAATAGGAGTGGTAATTTTAAAACAGATAGATTATTACCCAGAACCAGAAGTGTCACTGAAGTTATCTATAAAAGACCCAAAGTAAAAAAAATTATATTTAAACAAAGTTTTACTTATTTAGGACCTAAGTTATTTAATCAAATTCGAAATGGAACTAAATATAACAACTCATCCATTAATCAATTTTTAGCAAAATTAAGGAAATGGCTCTTTACTAAAGATCAAGAAACTTTTTGTTTGAAACATTAGTCTAAAGAAAAAAAAGAATGAAACCAAATAATTTTATTTACATATTTATAATCCATTACTAATTAATGTTTTAGGAGTTTATTTTTTGTAGGCACATGAAAGGGAAGAGCTTGATTGGTTGTAGTGTTGTTCTATGGTATTTGATTGGCATTTGAGTAGTTATAGGATCATTATAGTTATAGTATATTAGTTTTAATACAACATAAATAACATTAAAGATAATAAAAATATAACATTTTAAGTTTAACCACGCTGCAGAGAGTTGTCTGCTTTACATGGTTTTTGATTAACTGACTTTATGTAAATATTGTTTTAAAGTTATAGTTATATTTTTTTATGCTAGCCATCATTTACTTGATGAGATGGCTAGAATTCCATTGTATAAATATTGTATTTTTGTTATTTTATGGAATAAGATATTGTTCTATTCTATTATATTCTATTCATATATAATTTGTTATATGTTACTTGGAATATGTATATGTTATAACATATATGTTGTCTGTTATATGTAACTGTATATGGTGAATGACCCGAATGCAAATTGTAAAAACATTAATTAGTTATTTATGAAATTACGGTTGAATATAAAAGTTAATTGATTGCTAGCGGATAGGATTTGAGTATTAATAACTAATTATTCTGTCGAGTAAAGCTATTTTTCAAATATATGATTGAATTTGTATAAAGGTATAAGTAGTAAAATTATGTTTAACAATACAAATTATATTAAAGCTAATTAAATTTTAATTAAATAAAGTATTGTATGTCATTGTTACTTTTAGCTGAATAAACAAACATTGCAGCTTAAACCATTTTAAATATTATTTAAATTAAATATTTAAATATTTACAAGCAATAAGTACCTGTAGTCGGCAAAACGTTACAGGTGAAAACGTAACATTTATTAACGAGTATAAAATGCTGTAAAATTAAATACTAGAACTACATGAAAATAATACCCAAGGAAGTGATTAAATGTTTACTAACTTAAACAAACGAACAATATAGTGAATACTAATAATTGGCTACAATACTACAATAATACAATAACAGTCCTATCAGAAAGGTATTTTGTTTGTACAAGTAATTTACAAATCCACTACAGCCCAATTATTAAATCATACATGTATTAAACATATACCTGATTATTCATGTATTCTATTTTGTTTCACTTAATTAAACGAAAATAAATATTATATATGCCTTTTAAGTAGACCGTTCTAAGATGTAATCGCCAACATATTTTTGTGCAAGTATCAGATCTTGAGCAGGTGATTCGCACTTATTTTGGTGTATATAAGGTGAAAAAAATATGGAAACGCTTTCATTACTTTTCTATGACTTCACTTGTAAAAGTAAAATCTTGTACATGATCATGGTTACAAAGGACATCATTTTTGACGCCATTAGTGGCATTTTTTCATCTTTTCAGAGGGGACGGCACACGAGGAGTTAAACGAAAATCTTCAACGTAAGCATAGGACGAGTTTGTTAACAAATAAAAGGTCTATTCAAGAGAAATTAGTTGCCGCAAACTGGACTTCCAAAGATTTTTCATTTTTTGATTAGCGATCTTTTGAATTTCAAAGTAACGAATTTTAACGAAGTTATTTCTTCAATATTTAACGGTTTAGGTAAATTATTCCGATCAAAGTATACATTATGGAAAGCAATTATATATAAAAAATAATAAATTATGAAATTATCTATGGGAAAAAATAACGTTGTTGTTAAAGCGTTTCCATATTTTTTCAACTGTATATTTCCAATACGTTGAATATGAGGATAATTGTTTGGGAAACATACAGTAAGGTTTAGATTGAGAGACTTATGTACATATTTCACTGCTTACTAGTATGCTTACTAATACAATTAGTATTAGTCTTTCAGCCATATTAAAAAAAAATTAAAACAAAAGACCAAATTTAATTTCAGAATAAAAATGTTTAATTAAAAGGATAGCATATATTTATTCCAAGAAGACACATCAGTAAAGTAGCAATATCAAAGTGCTCGTTTTTTTAAATGTTGTATAATATTATATTAAAAACCCATCTCCATACAAATATTGCTTAAATGTACCTTTACATGGATACAAAATTTACGAGTTGAATTACCATTCAATCATAAATTTAATTTTATATTAGTAAAAAAATGGCGTTATCAGGATAAATTAATATATTTTTTAAATTGCATACATGTAATGAATATTTATAATTTACAATACATACATGTTCTAACAAATACCAAAACACGTGTAATCCATGTAACCTAAAGTACCAACAATTGAAGAACACTATACCTTCAATAAATTATATTGAACACACTTCATTTAGTAAGGACTCTATATAATGGTCTTACTTTGGATATCAAAGTTGAAAAAAAAACATGAATAATGACTATATTGTATTTAATTCAACCTTTAAAGATGGCATTGCCACAGTTTATAACAATAAAGTTATCCAATAATAATTAAAGTTATCCAATAATAATTAATTGACCTGTATAGGTTTTAGAAGACTCCAAACATTATTGTATTAACTAATCGTGCAAAGGCCGGACCCACAAAAATAAACTAAAGTTATTATTAGTTACATACTTGCCTGACAGTCATTAAAAAAAGAAGAGAACATACGTAGCTTTTTGTTTATAGATTATTTCTTATTATATAATTTGTTATATTTTTAACAGTTCTATAATTATATTGTTTTTATTTTACTGTATATTAATATAAATTTGGGAATAACAATCAAATAGACAAAATATGTTAAAAATTGATTTTAATCGATTTCAACTCAAACTGATTCTGTTAATTATAATGAGATTGTTGTCATATACAGCATGCTGTGATAACGTCGCCCAGCTTGACACAAAGCCATCCCAGGAAATAGGATGCAATTCAACCACGTTTTATACTATAACATACATATTTTCCAGTTCACTCCTCTTTCACTAACAAATTTGCATTAAGTATATGTAAGGCATGGCGCTATTACATAAGAGAAAGAGATAACTTAGTGTTGTTCTTTTATCTGATATAAACTGTTACAGAAATGTTGTAAATGTTATGTTATCATATTGCTTTTAAGAGTTAAATGCGATTGATATAAATATACAAACTTGATATTATACGCTTTGAATGTCGAAGCGTATCAATTTAAATACGCAATCAACTAAAGCCATGATATTATGTGAATATTTACACTTCTCCGGAGTGTGGTGAAATGGAAACACATGCAAAACTGAATTCATCAACCTTATTAACTCATTGATATGTGACTTGCAGTTTTACAAAGGTTTAGAAATTAAATAATGTATTCTTGCTCACAAGCATATAATTATAAAGAATTAAGCACAAAGCAGTTAACTTTAAGGAAACTAAGTCAAAAATAACAACCTACCGTAGAGTGAATTAATTGTGAGTCACGGGTTTCATTGACAATGCTACGTGTTGAAAAGATTGTAATGCAATACAAGAAAAATGTTTTTTTCTATTTTGGAATGTTAGTATACTGAGCAAATGAACATATATTGAACTAATATAGTAAATTATAGGACTAGTATTTCACTAAATCCTAACTAAATGTGTTAATATTTAACTTATGATAACTAACTTAATGCAAAATTTTACAGTCGTATAACCTTTAAAAAACTATGTCTATTTATAACATGACGTTTATACGTTACCCAGTTACGTATATTAAACAGCATATGTATATACGTCATTCACTTCGGTTAAAGTTATGGATATTCTTACAGCAAAACATTTTACGTATTTTAGTTTATCTTAAAAGCGTATCCTTGACCATGGGAATCGAATTTAATTGCCAGTGTAACCAATTAGTTACACCGATGAAGAATTTGGTAGTAAATATGTCAGTATTTTTCAATAATTGTATATATCTCAAATATTATTTTACTAAAAGATTTTTATAATATTTATTTGAAGTAAATAATTAAATTTTTACATTGAGTTAGTTTAATATTACTTTTCATATCCTAAAAATAGTTATAATTCTATTTAACCTAACCTAAACTTACCTATAAAACTTAGGACCTTATAAGTATAACTTAAAGTATTACTGATTTAAAAAAATTATATACTTAAAAAAACTGGAAAAATATAGCAATAAAATTATTCCATCTTAAAGTGATATAATCACCCAAAGAAATAAATTGTTTATTTCATGTGTGAAAAAGCATTTCAGCACGGAAACCATTTTCACGTAAATTTTTTAACCACTAAACAATATTAAGTGATGTACATACTAAAATAAAAGACGTGTATTTGTTTATATTATAGGTTTCGGAACGCAAAGTCAGAAATATTTAAATGTACATGCCAAAGTGTTTCAATTATTTTAGTATTGAAACCTAAATGGTTTGCATATTCTAGATTAACTTCTATTGAATATATAATACAAGTTAATGGAGACGTAATCCCTTTTCTAAATAATCAAACTTAAACACGATCGTATAAATGACCCACTAGGAATCGTAAATAAATTGTGATCCAGAGCATAAATTGAATTTTAAATAATTTTTTCCCAATAAAACCCTTGATGAGTTAGTATTTTACGAATTACTGTGATTTATTTATTTTATTTATTTATTTATTAATACATTTATTTTTACAGAGTTGGCCTCACCAAGTTTGGTGTAACTTGTCGGTGAGGTCCATTATAACATTTAATAAATAACTCTATTTAAAAATTATCAAAGTAATTGTGGTGGTTTAGGGGCGGCACTACAATGTTATAACTGGTTTGGCAGTACAATGAAAGAGAAAGTTGGGACGTGCCGGCCCCCAGATGCACTGTCAAATTGAAATGAACAATTGAATTTTTCATGCAACAGACAGGTTTATATTTTGGAATCCTGCCTATTTCCTTTCTTGATTTTAATGTCAGTTGTTCATCATCCAGCCCTACTAACAAACTTCGCAAGTTTGTTCGTTTACGAGTTACATGACGCGCGATCCGTTGCCGACACTGCCCATCACACAAACCTGTTGTCTTTCCAATTTAATATCTTACAATACAATTAACACTAAATTTACTATATTACATTTTGAATACCTACTATACACATAAATTAAATAAATTAAATTCAAAATCACATGTTACATAAAATATGTTCGTTAAGAGTATTAGTGTAAGTGCAGTGCATAAGTGTCCTGAAGCTGGAATCATTGAAATTCTAGGATTACAAGTACAGGTAATTGTTTTCATTTCCAGTTCTGAAGTATGTAAGCCATAAAAACACAGCTCTCTTAAACTCTGCATAGTTATATATGTTTTCTATTTCTTCAGGTAATAAATTATAAAGATAAGGAACAATGAACTCTGGGAGTCTTCGCCCATAGTTTGTTCTGGGGAATGAGGTAACATATTTTTTAACATGTCGAGTTTCAAAACTCCTGTTGTTAGGTGTTTTAAATTTACTGTTTTTAAAGTTATCTAATATAATTTTTAATTCATACATACCTTTCGGTGTCAATTGTCCCATGAAACTGAATTCATTTAAATTTATATTGCCATTTACATACTGAATTTCGTCACCATATAGAGTTCGCAAACATTTTTTTTGCAGATTTATTTTCTGGTTTAAATGGCTCTTTGCTGATGTCCCCCAGACTGATATTCCATATCTCAACAATGATTCGAAAAAAGCCTTATATATTGTATTCTTAACCAGATGTGTTGCTTTATTTTTCAATCTATACATTATCGCAGTTCATGGCACAAGTTTTTTATGTAGTGACACTATATGTTCTTTCCACGTCAGTTTATTGTCTACCATTAATCCCAAATATTTGGTAACGTTTACTACTTTAATATCTTCACATTGACACTGCTCCTCCCCATGTAAACATTTACAGTTATGAAGTTTAATATTGATTTCTTTTTCAATCTTAATATTTTTTTGATGTATATGCATTAAATTAGTTTTCTGGCTATTTATAATCAATCCATTATCATGAGCCCATTTAGTGAAAACTTTAAAATCTCTCTGTAGCTTTTCCTCTGCTAGATGTAAATACCTATCTTTTGCTAGGATAAGCACATCATCTGCAAAAGCCCATATGTGGCTTTCATGTATCCTGTTTAACACATCATTCATATAAATTATAAACAGGACAGGCCCTAACTGACTTCCTTGTGGAACACCATGTTTAACATATTTTTCGTCACTTGTAGTGTTTAATGCTTTAACGGCAAGTTTTCTACCACTAAGATAGCTCTTGAACCATCTTAAATAGGGGCCCCTCACTCCTATCTTGCTCAACGCGATAATTATACAGTTATGTTCCACTGTGTCAAACGCCTTTGAAAAATCAATAAATAAGGCCAGACCATGCTCTTTGTTATTCATAATTCTATTAGCTACATTTGAAAAATTCCTGTAATGCCATTTCTGTACTGCAAATTCTTTCTAAATCCATATTGTTTATCATTAAGTATATCATTTTCTGTTAAATATTTATTTAGACAGTCTAATACATATCTCTCGATTATTTTTATCTAAAGAAGTCAAAATTGCAATTGGACGATAATTCTGGTATTCCTTCTTAATTTTGCTTTTATAAATTGGTCTTATCAGTGACTTTTTTAAGCAGTTAGGGAATTGTCCTTGTGAAATTGATTCATTCACCAGTTTGCTTAGGAGGTTCACTGATTTCATCTACTATCTCCCTCATATCCTCCATTCATATCCCATCGTCACCAGGAGATTTGTTTAGTTTTCAATTTAGTATTATTGATTTCATCTTATTTTGTGTTAATCTTTTGTTACATTACAAATTATATATCGGTCATTATTATATTCATCGCGCTTCCATCATACCTGTCTCGGTCTAACGTTTTGTGTACAACAATCATTGCTTTCTGCATTCTAATACACTTCAATAAAGAATTGAGCAAAGCCATTTTACAATTTCATATTTCTTCAATCGATTTCCCAAAGCAGTTTCGATTGGTGAATCAACACTATTTTTGTATCCTCTACCAGTAAACAGTTAATATTCTCCCATAATTTTTCTCATGTTATTGCAATTTTTTTGTCAAAACATTGTTGTTAGTATCGAATTTTCCTGCTACTTTATATAATTGTTCAGACCTATTCTTAGCCGCTGTATAAATTCCAATAACAGATTTGTGGGGTCCCCTTTCCACATCAAAAAATTCTATCTCTTTCTCTGATTAGGTTTAATAGTTTCATGTATTAAATCCATCTCTTCTGATATGGGCCATTTTTTATATAAACGGATTTGCTCATCGGTTTCCCCCACCTTGCTTTTTTCTTATCGGGCTGGATCAGATTTATAATTTTTAGTAAACTTTCCGATTATTTCTTCGAAATCCCTTGTTTACATCCTTGTATTGGCTTACGGTCCCGTTCTCTTCTTTTAACATTGCTTTCAGTAACAATTTATTTTATTTTCGTATATTTTTCCTAAACCTCTGCGTCTCCCTAGTCCTCCCTCCAATATCTCAAATCTGCCAGTTATAAGGGTAGTGATCTGATATCTTTGTCTTTATACACCCCTGTAAAAAATCTGTCTAATAGGGCCTATTTTACTCTGTAATAATATGGTCAAAACACGATCTAGTTACAATTATTTAGTCTTATCACTTCTCTGTATAATCCCCCATTATACCTTGTTTCTAAGCCCATTTCGCCATAATGGCTTCAATATGTTAATAACATAGGTTATTATTTTGTCCCTCAAATCTATGTTCGTATCTCCTATATAATTAAAAAGATTTTCTGTCTTCTTTTAAGGAGCTTAAGGCATATTCCAATTCCTCAAAGCAGTAGGAAGTGGAACACCGCTAGAGGAGGTGGGGGGATCTGTAAATAGCATTTATTCTATTCAATTGTTTTGACCTTAAATAATTCAGCTCACTTTAATGTGTTCATAATAGGACAAAATGTCCTTGCAAAATGGAATCATACTAAATCTTACATTAGCTGTATTAACAAACATAAACCAAGAATGGTCCTCCTCCCTTTTTTGTTATGTCTGAGCATAAATACCTTTGTATAGCATAATGGCCCTAAAAATTGTTTAAAAAAGTTTTACTTTACATTCATCACAGGCATTTTCAGAAAAAATTATTAAATCAAAGGCGTATTATTATGAAATACTGCAATTTAAGTGTAAATCCCAATGTTGCCTAGTGAACCTAATGTTTTAGAGTGGAATATGCTAATACCTAGCCTATATTGCATTAAATTCCATGCTCCAATCTTTCATACATAATAGCTATAAAAGAATAGTTCACTCATCTTTCATATTAACTTCATGCCAAATTAGATAGTATATAATAATAACCAAAGACAATATAATAACAACAATAAAATATGCAACACAAAACTAATCAAATCACTTAATTCCAAGAATGACTAGGCTGAAACTATTTAACTATTAACAAATAAAACTCTAAAAATATAAGGTAACTTTAAATATATTCATTAAATAATAGAAATAGTAACAACTGCAACAAAATAACAAAATAAATTCCAACAAAAAGGCTAACAGTAAACAATTATTCAATAGTGACAACAATAAACCATATACTAAATAAACCATCACAGTAAATACAATATAAGTTAATATATGTCAATATACTCATGATATTTTAACAATCACCTCATAAAACCACGTCACTGCACCAAAATTGTTATTATAGAAGGGAGGAGGCAGAATCCAATTGTTGGAGAAAATCTATTCAATGGTAAAGACACCAGAACTGCCTACGTCTCCTACAGACTTCAAATTGTGTCATGAATCCATGCCATTTATGCATATTTTATATGAAATTGCTTATTGAAGCTTGTGCGTAGGGTGTGTGGATTAGGCTGTTAAGAGATAGTTTAGTAAAAACCCTTCACTACTAGGTTATAACCCCTCAGGAGTTCATCAGCTGCCAGCCATAAATTTAGTCTCCAAAGGCCTATATTGAAGACCTCTCTCGACACTGACGTATCTATCATGGACACATACAGTAAGTTGTGGGAAGGGAAAATACATGGACTAGTGTCATTTTAAAATTCTTTTCTAGAGTTTTAATGTCTATTGTTTTATAAGATTTAATAAAATAGAAAAATTTGAAAAAAAAGGGGGTAAGGATAGTGATTGGGGTTGCAAAGAGATAATAGTCATCCAGCTAACATCACAACACCTGCCGCAGGAAAGCACAGTTAGTATTGGTACCATATCTAGATGAGCTATGTAGATCAATGTAAAGCATATTAATAGTGTTGACGGTCATTGTTTTATTAATAGTGCTAGTGACACGAAAATAAGCGAAATTTAACTCTTTTTAATTATTTGTTATTAGTTATGAAGGAATTAATGAAAAATGAAAATTTATTACAGCGTTAAAAATAATAACAAATAATGCTTTGGCGAGCTGGTAAAGAGAGGAATTTGTATAAGAGTTTATTGATGGAGATAAATGAAATTTAAGTGATTCTTAATTAGCTATGTAAAAAGTTGTATGAGTTGTATAAGGTGAGAAAGAAGTTAGAGGGGGGGGTGGTTATTGTCAAGTTAGGGATGGTAGCCTTGAGAAAGTGAATCATTGTGGTTTTTTTTACGAATAAAATGGGTGAGATTAAATACTAGTCCATGTGTTATTGTGATAAACAGGTGGTTATGTATCTCTGGGTTGAATTGACCTTCGTAATGAGTTTTTAATATTCGCCTGTTTTTGTACGATATAAATAAATCCAAAGATGTTTGATAATCAATATTAACAAACATACCAGAGCCTTGGTGCTGGAAGCTCAAAAACAAATAAACAGGGTCACTTTCTCATAAGCCAGTGAAGACCTCCAAAAGGAGTTTTATATTCAGATTACAAATAAGTACAACTTTAAACATTGTGGTATAATAATAATATTTATAGTCATTTCTCCTCGAATATTATTGAGAAACTATGGAAGATGACTGGCAAGGTGCTGAACCCTGGTCATCGATGCAAACAGGAGAAATTAACCTTCATCGAAACACATTTAACACACTATATGATAACACCACTGTGTTCCACTGATTTCAATTGTACAATCGTAGACTGGTGGGTGGGGTTTTAGGAAACGATTACAATCCTAATTACAATGTAATACTGTCTTGTCCTTATACAAAGCTCAGTTGATTAGTATATATTGTACTAACTGAGTACCCTGTCTATTGTATATGGTATTATGTTGTTGCTAACTGAAGCACCCAGTCCTTTTGTATATGGGTTATAATGTACTAACTGAGTACCCAGATCTTGTATAGGGTTATTATGTACTAAACTTGAGTACTCAGTCTTTTGTATAGGGTTTATGTTTGTGCTAACTGAGCAACAACACAGGGTAACCCAGTCTTTTGTATAGGTTTTTATAAAATGTACCTAACTGAGTAGACCAGTCTTTTGTATAGGGTTTATTAATGAAATAATTGATTACCAGTCTTTGTATAGGGGGTTTTCTATTGTACTATACGAGTACCCAGTCTTTTGTAAAGGTTTATATATGTACTAACTGAGTACCCAGTCTTTTTAGAGGTTTATGTTGAATTAATAATTACAATATATCAATCACATGTGAACTATTTTATTACCTTGACAGTTTGGGTATTGTATTCAGTTCCAAAATTCTATAATAATATTAAAACAGCCTCTCGAAATCATTTGATTTTTGTATAATATTAACCTTGCTAAACTTGCGTATGGGTTAGTATTAAATGGGGTTCTAGAGTGAGGAACTCTCACCCACTGACACTACTCTACCTGGTTTCCTTACTTATTTTTATATGATTCAATTATATATCTAGTTATATCAATAGACTTTTACTGGGTCTTTTTAAGTGCAAATTCTTAAGGAGGAAATATACACAATCCAACTTAACCAAATGATTTTTCAAGTCAAAATAAAAAATTTTGTATTAAAACATAGTCCTATCTCGCTTAACATACTCAGTCTTGTCTGTTTATTGTGTTTGTTTTTTTTTTTTTTTTTTTTTTTTTTTTTTTTTTTTTCTTTTTTTTTTTTATTTACTAAACACTCCATATCTTTAAAGATGATACGATATTACCATAAGACTCATACTCTTTTTTAAATAACAATTTCTAACATTTTAAATAAGTTTTTAATAATTTAACACATTCCGGTTTTCAAAATTGGTCTGGCCATACTGTAATTACTAATATAATCTTTATTGCAGGAGATAATATTTATAATTGTATTGCATAACGTCATTAATTTTGTCAATTAAGTTGTACATTCATTCATTCAACTCTCAAACTTACATTAGTTTCAACATTAATTCAAACAACACTATAGAGCACTACTGTCAGTCTTAATGTATGACATTTAGGGACTCCCAGCGGTAAGTTAGAAACTCATCATCAGAGACAGTTACACACCAAAAGGTGTTTTAATCAAGATTTAAATTAAGTTGGCTTTCCAACCTCCTATGTCTTTTGAAGCCTAAAAATCTCTTAAATTTAAATTCTGTTTCAACCCCTCATAACATCAAAGCCGTAGGTTATGTTATGATGAGGTAGTACAGAATTATTTATACTAACAACAGCAACTGTCACAGAATTTTTCAAAGACCTGCACTAACCAGAGTAATTTCCCTTCCTCTCACTACTCATACAAACGTCCCTAAACGGCTGTCAATCAGTCACGAGATGTGTCCTCACCTAAAATAGACATCGTTATCTGTACAGGCACACCTGGGTCAACCTGTTGATGATGATGTTGTTTGATGACGATAATGCTGTTTGATGAAAACTGTAAAGATGTCAGTGATATGTTGGTAAAAGAAGGCAGTGATGTTGGTAACAATGGTAGTGATGCTTGTGAAGACAATAGTGATGTCGTTGTCGATGGTTGTGATGTCATGACGCCGGTGGTTGTTGATGATGACGACGCTAGTGATTGGTGATTACCATAGTGATGTTTGGTGACGACAGTAGTGATATTTTGCAAGTATGATGTTTGGTGACGGTGGTAATGATATTAGTGACAGTATGTAGATAATGTTGGTGACGGTGGTAATGATACTTGACGACGGGCGTAGTATCATGTTGGTGATGGTGGTAAATGATATTGGTGACGGTGGGTAATTGTTATTTGTGGCGACGGCGGTAGTATAATGTTGGTGACAAGTGGTAATGATATTGGTGACGGTGAGGTAAGATGTTTTGACGCTATAGTGTGATGTAGATGACTACCTCTCAGTTTCAGTTCGGGAGGTCACGGAGATCGGACCTGTTTGTGCTCGCTATGCGATAAAATAACATGTTGCTACTCCCGTTTGATCTGCAGTTATTCCATCAATATTACTAGTGAATATATCTTTAACATTCCAGATTTTATTTAATTTATTTCGAGTTACTAGTCCGGTTCCATCAAGTTTAGTTTTTCCATCTTTTTGCGTTTACCCAATTGTTTGATCGTTAAATCTTCATCTAAGTATGCTGTGATGGTGTACACTTGCAACACATGTAGCCAAACAAGTGGGCTCTATAGCACCGTAAAGTAAAGTACCGTACGTGAAAGTGTGTTTCTTGCTGCCTGTGAAGGCATGAGTAAGGAAAGACGTGACTACGTCCAACTCGAGCGTCTACGTGTGGAGGTTTCATGACCATGTCATTTCATGAGCATACGCGCAAGCATGGAACTTTCAGCCAGGATGGTTTGAACAGCTCGGTTACAGCTCGGCGACATCTTTGGAGCTATTGGACACCATCCGAAAGGAGCCTCAGAAGAGTATGGAGCAGGTCCCTGTGGTACCCTCACTCCACGAATGTTTCAACAATTTATGAATGGATAGAAGAAGTAAAGAAGACCAGAGAGGCTGTCGAAAGGCAAAGCAAGAAATGAAGAACCTTCGCAGCGAAAAGTGAAGCTTTAAGGCCTTGAACAACGCCCGAGGAGGAGTGCGAGCAGTACAGCCACCGCAGCTGCGTGGAGGTGTTCGGAGTACCGGAGGTTGGAGTGGTTAAACGTGCAGCAGACGGTGACGCAGGTGTGGGAATGGCGCATGTATCACACCATCAAGGCCTGAGATGATATGAGTGCCTTCCACTGCTTCGTAAATCAAGATAGACCCCATGGCCTAGAGGTATCATTGTTACAGTATATTCGTGCCACTTGATAAAGTAGAATTTATTTAGAAGAAGAAGTCAAATAAAGAACTTACTGCTAAAGCGTTGTTTTTCGCTAGTAACTCTCCTGTATATATTAACGCAGTTTGACACCATAACAGACTGAGCTTACTGAGGGCTGCAGAGTTGCGAGGAGACCGCAGGCTACAAGTATCTCTAGACAAGCAACGGAAGAGACGGAATACGACAATGGTGATTTGCAAAGTTTAAATAGTAATGGAAACATCCAAAACATAAATAACTGTTAAAAAATACAATTATAGATAATAATATGATCTGGTTCAGAGCAGTGGTCTTTGTGTACAACCATATTTATCAAAAATTGTTGTTGAGATCTGCGCACAATATTACATGATTTTAATTTAGCAGTTGCTGATTGTTACTTTGATTTGAAAGTTTAACTGAAACTGGTCTAATTTAAAGCATTTTTTGACAGTGAAGTTTTTGTGATGGCTACTCGGTGATAGAGATGTGGAGTGGCAGGGAAGTTGTGGTGGGAGGTGTGTTAGTGTCCGTGAGGAGCGGCATTGATAGTGTGAGAGTGTCTGCTATTCCCCCCGGTACTAACCTCGATTATAATGTCTGTGTGTCGAAGTGTCCATAATTCGTTCGTGTTTTATGTAATTTGTGTTTACTTCTTCCTCCCACTATTACCATCCTGTATGACTTGACTCTATGACAGGATATCAACTGTGCTAAGTACCAACTTTTCCAAATGTTACCTTTACTAATTTTAGTCATTTTAATTTACCTAACAGTTCAATGGTACTTAAAACTTTAATTTGATTACTGATCAAGTATGATTTACACTAAACTTGGCAAACATTATGTCATTGTGGTATCTAAGCCTCATGAAATAACATATGTAATCATAATTATCAGTCACCTGGTTTTAGAACAAACCAATGTGCCACGTCGCTGTAATAGTAAGCGCGAAGACTCCCGTTGGGTCTCGAATAGATTTACCCAACAGCGTCATTATGTATAAACAAATTAGCCAAACATCTTCCCTCAACCAAAGTCAAATTAACATTGTGGTTTTCCGACAACTTTTAAAAGAGCAATTGGTTTTAGAATGAATTTGTAATTTACAAGATATAAGATGGGAATACACTTACATTCTCAGACGTTGACTCGCAGTCGACTGTTTTTACGAATAGTTTTATCAGTGGTATCCAATCGCTTTGATCAATGTAATCCCAATCGTTCAGGCCTATTAAAAGGAAATATCCTGTTTGGTTTTAATTCACAAATAATGTAAAAAATATTAAGATTGAGGAATTATACCATTTTAAAATAATCACGATCCGATTATTTTATGGTCGTTGTAAAAAATATATAAAAGACCGTAAAAGTGTTAATACACAAGCTTACAAAAATATATTAGATGAAAAAGAAAAATAAAATTGGTAACAATTGGTGAAAAGTTTGTGTCTTATATAAAAAATCAAACGTAAAAGTTTCAAATTCATTTAAATAAGTATTTCCTTGGGGATTAGAAGATTTTTTAACAGCAATGAAGAATATTGTCAGATTACTTTTACAAGTGTTTATTCGATACAGAAAGACATTATTCACTTAGTAATACTGTAATAAATGTAACAATATTGTTGGTGGTGGTAAGGTGTATGTTAACTAACCAAACTTGAAGTAGGATGTGCTATAAAACGATGAAAAGTAAAAGAATCAGAGGGTCGGAATCCCTCCATGTGTTACAAAGTTTTTGGCCGACTTCCTTGAAACCCACTTGTATCTCTTTAATTTTATCATTGAAACTTGGACAGTTTCCCCAACGCTAGAAATTACTAAGGTTTTGTCCAATTATGAAGCCCGGCGTGGGCATGTAATATCATAACTATAGACCGATTGCAATCATGTCTTCCCCATGTAAAATATTTAAACATGTTTTGTATAAAAGAATTTTCAATGAAATATCTGGTATGATTGTTGATAAGCAACACGTATTTATGCCGAAAAGGTCGTCAGCCTCTAATCTAATTAATTTTACATCTAACGTTCTTGGTAGAGGATGCCAAGTTGATGTCATATATACAGATTTTGCCTAAGCTTTTGATAAAATTAATAATGACACACTTTTACCAAAACTTGTTGACATTGGCCTTTGCCTAAGCTTAATTGATTTATTAGTGTCATACCTTCAAGATAGAAGTCAGTTTGTAGTATTTAATAAAATGAAGTCATATGATTTCGAAGTTTTCTCCGGAGTCCTCAAGGTTCAAACCTTGGTCCACTGTTTTTTCTATATTTTTTTTTTATCTTCATTATTAATATCTCAAGTAGTGTGCAAACATCAAATGTTTTATTATTTGCTGACGACTTAAAAATACAATCCCGATCAGTTGAAACTTTAAATGATGCCAAGCAGTTACAGGATGAACTAAACAGGCTCTAAAACTGGTCACTAACCTATAATTTACTATTTAATGTAAATAAATGTATGTGCTTAACCTTTACTAAAAGGAAACCTAGTGTTTTATTTGAGTATTAGTCAAATGGAGTCATATTCAAACGGGTTAATGAAATCAAAGACTTAGGGGTGTTGTTTTCTGCTGATCTTTCCTTTAGTTCACACGTTAACCTGATTGCTAATAAGGCAATGAAAAATGTAGGTTTTGTGATTAGAAATTTATACGACTTTAGTAGTTTATAATTGGTCGGTAGCGTAGTCGGTTCAATCCCAGCTTCATGTGCTAAAGGTTCTCAGTTCGATCCCAATCAGAGTCAATACATTTTGAGAAGGATCAGCTGATAACCACCGGCTGTTCATTTGTCATTGGGCTATTAATTAATGACACTTTGTAAGGAATAGTCGGCCTTAGTTTGTAACAATGACTGCATTCGCTCATATACACTCATCCCACTCATTCGAAATCCATATTCGCCCATATCTTGACGATCTGCGTCTTATGAATAAATAAAAATAAATAAATAAAAGCCATTAAAAAACTGTATTACTCTCTAGTCAGATTGTTGAGTACAATGAGTACAATTGTATTGTTTGGAATCCTTACTTAAAAGGCTCAAGGTCAGTACTTGAGAGGATTCAGAGTAAATTTATAAGATTCATGTACTGGAAACTACATAGGCTTTATCCATTTTTCTGGTCCTAAGAAAAATTATTGTCTGATTTTAGATAATGCTCTTTAGGATTATCTTAGCTACATCGGCTTGTCAATGGGTTCAGTGATAACACATGGCTTTTGAAACAAGTTAATTTTTATGTTCCGATAATTAGATTCAGACAGATCCGTTTGTTTTTTATTCCACGTTTTAACACAAATCAACAGGGTAACAGTCCTTTATACTGAATTTACAGTAGCTTCAATACATTTTCAAACCAGCTAAATATATTTAATTGTTCAATAAATTCTTTTTTAAATAAAAAAAATTAATTATAAATAAACGATTAACGTATACTTCCACTGAACTCTTCTTTCTCTTTTTTTAGTTTTTCTTTTGTCTTAACATTTTTTTTCTGTGTTTGAGAATTTGTCCGTAACATGTGTCATATAACAAATATTTCCTCATGGCATTTTAACAGTTAGTGAATCAAATATTTCATTGCCACATGTATCTTTAATTTGAATGAATGAACATTTTTCCCTTTTGTCAAGTAAATTTAGTAAGCATGAACGATACTGGAAGCTAAACATTAACAATTTAATTAATTGTGTATTTTTCAACTAGCGAAACATGTATTGTTAAACATAAATTTGTTTCTCTATTGTTTGTTACATTAGGCATTATTTGTGTGGTTACACTGTATGTGGGTTTGATCTGTTGTGAAACATTCTCAATAAATAAATGACAGTGGTAGTGATGTTTGTAACGGCTGTAGTGTTATGTCGTTGATGGTGTGTAACGGCAGCAGTGATTTAAGTGACGATGGTAGTGATGTTAGTGACAGCGGTAGTGACGTTGGTGTTAAGAACGTAAACCAGATACCTGTTGTGAAAATGACAAGTGGTGTAGAGTAAAATTTCTCTTTAGGGAGAGTATTTTATGAACTCAAGTTTATAGAAATGCTCAAATGTTATGATGAGTTGAATTTGTATGAATCTCGAGCTTGTATACGTAGTAAAATTGGGTCATTAAACTCATTGCGTATTTAGGCTTTGAAGGTTCAGCCTATAAGTGTGGCGATGTGTTTGTAAATGACTGGACATGATTTCAATTACACGTTTACATTAAATTTAGAATTATGTTCCGATAAAAAAAGTTCACTCAACCATAGTTACAACTAACGGACTCAACATTTTCAATGTTTACTTCTCTTTCATTTGTTATCCGATGTTTAAAAACCAAATGTTTATACGCTACATAGTTCTTCAAATGTTTACTTAATATTTCTACAAACATCGGTCATAAATATTTCATATGACAGTGCAGCTAAAAGCTTCAGCCCCAGCCTGTTTACACTAGCTTGGTTTATCTTGCCACGGCTCAGTCAACCGCAAGGCCTGTAGTTATTTAGCCAATCCGTTATGTTAATTTAGATCCTGCTTTCTCTCAAGTAATCCAGTGTAAACTTCGTCTCAATTTGAAATGAATATTTATAATCCATCCATAAATAATTCCTAACGAACCACCTGGCCATTATATTATTTTTTATTTGTTTTAAAAAAACTCACAACACTTCTTTTAGTTTTATTAATATGAAGGAAAGTGAATGTGAGTTCAGGCCGTTACTTGGGTCGTGAGTAGTCTTTTTATCAGTAACATTTATTAGATACAAAATATTATCAATATAATCACTATGCAATGGGAAAAATTAAGCTACCTGATCTATTTTAGGAACTATTACTTTGATTATAAGTAAAGAACTATATTTGTAGAAGTACATGAATAATTTTATTTATTTTATTTTTACAAAATTACCAATAAACACACTGTTTACTAGGCCTTTCGCCAGAAAAGCTGGCATCATCAGGCAACACAAATTTATTTTTGGTTACAAACAAAACAATAAAATATGAATATAAAAACATATGTAAATAATTTTAAAAAAATAAAGAAAACTTT
>JAQJVL010005574.1:0-34423 GCA_035578905.1 Stictocephala bisonia | reverse complement strand
CATCCCCACCTACAGGTATTGACGTTCGTTAATAAAGATTGTATTACGTCCATCAAAACTGTTCTACGTTATGGCCCAGCTAGTATTGAGTGAGAAATTCGACCTGCTCAGTTGGAAATCAGTACGTAGAGGTGGGTTTTGATATTTAAGGAGGAGGGTTCTAGTGTGGGAGGTCCTGGGTAATGGGAAGGTGTGGAATTCTTTTTGAATCTACTTCAGGAACTTTTTGAATTCCTTAAGTAGTGCTTCCTGACGTATTATTTCTGGTGGAGCTTTATTTCACAGCATTGGGAGCCAGGGTAGTGAAGTGGCCATGAGAATTCCACAAATAACTCTCATAGTTATATTAAGATGGACATCAATCGCTTTAGTGAGTACACTATTTAGCCATAAGGAAGCACTGTATTCAGCAGATGAATAAAGCAGTGACAAAGCAGTAGTGCGCAGGACGTGTGCGTTGGCTCCCCAAGTTGTTCCAGCAATGTGATGTAGTATATTTTCCCTGGTTTTTATTGTAGTTACTGTTTTTTGAAGATGATTTTTAAACGTCAGCGATCGATCTAACGTTCCTCCCAGGTAATGTGGTCGATCATTGTGGTGAAGTTTTGCACAATTTAGGAAGACGTTTAATTTTATATTAGCTAGTCGATTACTTAGGTGGAATCATGCTACTTCAATTTTTGATGGGTTAGGATTCAGCTTCCAGGTTTTAAAATATTCTTTGACGATTGGAAGATCATTTGTGAGTGTTAGTAGTACATAATGACTTCCTTATCACAACAAGTGTCATTGAACTGGTTCGGTTATTAATATTGCTTTTCTTACCAAACCTTTTGATGATTCTGATGATAATATAAACAAATCTCCAACGTCCTTCCTCCCATATAATGAGATAGTGGTAGTTACTCTCTCTACTTTTGATGATCTTAATTTTTATAGCTTAAAGTATTGTACGGTAAATATTACGTATTTTTAACTTACATAACGTATGTAATTACATAAACACATATCTTAAGTATTCATTAAATTACAAAACAAACCTACTTCAGTATTTTACCACAAAATATTACAAATTTAAATTAACAAAACCTAAGTTATTGTATAAATTAATTCATGTCATTGTTTAGGTGCAAAGCAAATCGAGTCTTTGATGACATTTTTATTCTGTTGATAGTGGGATAGTGCAAAATGAAGAGGAGCATAGTATTGGTAGCTATTTTGATATTGTTTTAAAACTCTTGGCAGCTTTATATGGTGAGGATTTATTTCAAATGGTCCACAGCAGCTGCGTCCTGCCAATATCCGGTCTGCTTGAAGGCTTCCCTCGTGAACTCAGACGACCGAGTGCCATCGATATTTTATGGAATCTGTATAGTTGATCTTTCACAAAACCAACTGTTTTATTTTCAATATTTTATTACTATACTACAGGCCTATGATATATACATTTGAGATTTCATGTTGTCTTGTACTTATTTCAATAATGTTTCCATAACGTCGGTAATAACTACAATATATAATACAGTAATTAATAAATAACCATAATAATATGTGGGTAATGTGTTTATGATTTGTTTTCCTTTAAACACAAAGGGCTGTGTCACCTTATAAAAATACAGCATTGATCGAACAACTGTTTATAATTTAATTTTAATTAAAAATACAATATACGAATTTGTTTTTCTAAACGTAATATCGGTAGTGATTATACGTACTCAAAATTAATGTTTTATAGTTGTACGTTGTTTTATATTATAAATTTTGTTTCTCGTTGAGGTTTCTTGACTGTCAGTGATGTAAAGTTTAATTATTGGTGAAGTATTTAGTATGGCGTGCGAGTTACTTTTAGTCGTGTCCACATATATATACTTGTTGTATTAATAGAAATTGAACTGCTCTTGCCATTTTAGAAAAAAAGGCAGCACCACCCTGAATATCTGGAACGTATTAAATAGAGTTGCATTTATAAAGTGAGATAAGTGTGGTTGTTGTCAGAGACTTTGATGCCAACACTTATCACAAAGGTAGAAACTGTACATTTACCATCCATTGCTTTTACCTCTACTCAATTAATTTTGGTCAAAGGGAAATGAGAGGAATAAATGGAAGAGCTGTTATATGTTTACAATGTCAATGATCAATTATTTAAATGTAATACTGGTGATTGGTATACAGAAACGAAAGTACAACATTGTAAACTAGAGATCCAGTACTTAGGTGTATTGCCTTTGTGCTAGCATGAAATGTAAGATATCAAATTAGGATAATGAATCTTTCAAAAGAAAAACTATATCTACCAATACACGAATAGTATTCCCAAAAATGTTGCTGTTTCGTTATAAATTCCATTTAAATGTTATAGTTTGAGGGAATGGACAAGATGAATGCTTGGCAGTGATCTTTTTTTAAAAATGTATTTAATAAAGTTGTGTTCAAGCAAAGAAGTAATCCTTCATTGTGAAATAAAATAAACTGTTATTGGTGGTGTGCGAGTAACAAGTTTGTTGCGTGTTGCCATAAAAACAGTCCGTTAAGTAGATGAGTTATAGAAAGAACAGTTACGAGCATAGGGAGATATTATAGAAATTTACCAGAGAGATATTATAGATTAACTGTACAATCAATGAAAAACACTTTTATTACACAAAGGCGAATATACTATCCTCTTCAAAATGCATTGGAAAAAAGTAGATCATTTTATAAAGAGACCCAGCATTATAAACAACAATTACAACAAAGAAAATATATACTAAACTAGACCCTCATTTGCCATGTTACTTCATTTAACTATCTAAAATGAAGTAAACTATTCATAGGAGTATGATTATAAAACACTAATTCGGGTCTCCTAAATGTCACTTAATGAAAATGCCAATAATAAAATAAAAAAACATTTTGGTTCCAAAAATATACGAAGGCATTATTTTTATTTTATGTAACTTTTTACGTATACACGTGGAGAAATGGTAATTTTAATCTTTTAAATATTCAAGTACAGTGCTATCTTCTGTACAAAATTCGTAATTATTACCATATTGAAAATCCTACGATTGGTAATGGCTACTTGGCATTCTTCGTACACTCTGTCCCAAGGCGATTTGGCTTAACATTGTTTCAGTACCTTCTTGTTCTCGTTGTACTTCAACTATGAAAGCATAGAGATTTAGATGTTTCTTTCCCATTAACAACTGAAGCCTTCAGAGGCATTATTAGTTCTTGATTTCCCTTCCAGAACTGAGGTATAATGGCATAAAGCAGCTACATAGCGAACCGGTACTGCTCGTCTTCCTCCTCTGGCTACGTGACTTCTTATATACGTCACCTTAAGAGGGGGCCGGATAGAAGCCGGCCGCCGCGCTCTGACTTCAGCCCGTTTAACATGGGAGAAATATTTAGTTTCTTAATTACCGTCTAACCGACGGTTATTTGAGAAAAATGAAGAAATAGCCCGAATATACGAGTCATTAACTATTATTAGAGGTAAATAATTTAAACAATAATAATTTATATTTGTTACAAATTGACTTTTAAGAGAACGTTTTTCCCATTTAAACCTATGTATAATTGACTAATTTGAAATGACTAGATAAAACGTCATTTACTGTGATAAAAATATAATTTTTGCATCCTTAGAACCCTTATTATTTTTAGTACGGGGAGACTTCAATTTAACAAAAATAATAATTTGTTAGTCGTTATTTTTGACAATTCTAAAAAATGTCTGCATGTAGACGTTGCTCATCGGGTGGTAGAAGTTCAGAGATGGCCTCACAGAGCGCTGCACCTTCGTTTGTAGTCTGCACTCTGCGGTCCTGTCTATTCGACGCGAGGAGTTAGACTGTCATTGATATATTTTCAAACATATTGCTTGATTTCTATCTTATGTGAATACATTTTTACGTGAACATAATAATTAATTGAGTTTAAATCTAATACTATGACACATACAGTAAAGATTTAGTTCTCTATAGTAAATATATTTCCTTATGTGTATTTTTTTAATTCAGTAATATAAATGTAATAATTATACATTTGAAACATATAGTTTTTTAATGTCAAAAGTAGCAAGATCATTATTATTATATATTATTACAGTATTAGTTTTTAAAAAACATTAAAGTAAAAATAAAACAGAGCTAGAAGTTATTTACTTAATTTTCTACATCTAATGAACAAGCCTAGCGGATTACTATATAACAATTCTTTGTGTTAATATATGTTGCAATTGTATCTGACAAACTTATTCTCAAATTATTAACATTTCAAATTAATAATTAGGCTAAAAGGTCTGTGGTGCTAAGGAAGTTACAATTAATAATAATGTTACATGTAAAGGAGTATGAGAATTTTTATCTGGAGGTGTATATGTACCGTTCTATAACATAAACTGTGTGAACCCTGTCATCGCAGCAACATATGGCGATAGACTTTCACAGATTTACAACCCATTCCGGATGTACAAAACAAAGCCAAGAGGGTAGCGCGGCGACATACTAAAGATTCCAGTCACAAGTGTTACTAGCCTTGACCAACTCATCGTGAGCGAGGTTCGATTGAAACAGTTTAGACTACGAAACTTATAGTACTGTCCTTGCAACCAATAAAGATTTGTTATGAGTCTCTTACTGACCTTTTTCTTATAAAACATGTTTCTAATCAAGATATCGCAATTTTAATTATATCAATCGCCAAAGAAGATGGGTTTCTCTAGATTTTGGATTTTTTAATGAGTTACTGAGTGATATAGTGATCACAGAAAATAAAAGTCAAACCATGTACAGTGTGCTCAAACACCGCGCTCTAAAAAACAGGAAAACGTGTTACAAAATACGGAAATCGTAAGATTGATGAATTATAGCAGACGAGCCATAAGACGTAAATAAGACATTACTTAATAACACATGAAGACCTTACTAGGCAAACCCACGAAGACCTTACTAGGCAAACACATGAAGACCTTACTAGGCAAACCCACGAAGACCTTACTAGGCAAACACATGAAGACCTTACTAGGCAAACACATGAAGATCTTACTAGGCAAACCCATGAAGACCTTACTAGGCAAACACATGAAGACCTTACTAGGCAAACCCATGAAGACCTTACTAGGCAAACACATGAAGACCTTACTAGGCAAACCCATGAAGACCTTACTAGGCAAACACATGAAGACCTTACTAGGCAAACACAAGAATACCTTACTAGGCAAACCCATGAAGACCTTACTAGGCAAACATATGAAGACTTTACCAGGCAAACACATGAATGCCTTACTAGGCTCCTTGTATCTTAGTACATTATAATAGGCTAGCATATACATTTATTTATTTTAAAATTGTATTAGGTTAAGATTTTATCCACATTCTAAAACCATAATCTAAATTTATTGTATAGTATTAGTATTTACTTAGTTTTTAGGACAATTGTAAATGCATTTGTATTTTATGTTGTAGATAAAAGCTGTTTATTTGTTTTGTATTTAGTTAGGTGTTCAATATTTAGTTATATTCTCCTTGTATGTACAGTTTACATTTGCTAGAGCCCGAGTATGTTGATAATATAATGCTTTTATTTTTATTGTATTTAGTTAGGTGTTCCATGTCTGAAAACAGGAAATCGTAACCGTACAAGTTAGAAAAATAAGTTATGTCGGTTTTGTCTGTACTGTTGTCTACTATAACTCTATAACTATTTTACTGGGTTATTTATACTATTATTTTAAACAGTTTTGTAATACGTCATGAAATAAGTTGTATTAAGTTTCTTAGAATTGTTAATACATGATAATTTGTTTAGTTATTAGTATTGTAATAGTAAATGTTCGTGTAATGCTATACCTTTTGGTGTATTTGTAGTGTAATAATAGCTAAGGAATGGGTGATATTGTTTAATGTAATAAAGAAGTAATTTTAAACTCGTTCCGTTCATTTATAAAGTTCATGTTTAGTAGTACAGTAAGGTTTCATAACCAAAGTATGGTGTTATTTGGAGTAATTTTCCTATGGTTTTGTAAGAAGGTTTTATCTGCTGTCAAATTATTTCAATATGAAAATAATTAATTATTAACGATGAAACATTCAAGTAGCAACTCATAGTCATTGCGCGAGAGTCAGTAAGAGCATTCAGGGTTGGGAAGGTCTACAACACCGACAGAACTACTAACTAACCGTAGGCTTACCACTCAACAGCTAGGACTCAGGCTTGTGACTCTTGAGTGACCTTAACTCAAAAGATAAACAAACTACGTTTCAACCCAACAGGACGGCAACCTTTTCATCTTCCAAGCAGAATTAGTTCGATATTCAACGGTAGTGGGGGTTCATTCGTTGGATATAGACAACAAATTAATTACAAATAAGTACATGCGATAATATAACTACACGTTACTGTATTGTAGAATGATACAAACGAAATATGACACATTGGGTTTTTAATTATTGCGTATAAAGCATAGCCTAAACACATGCGCGATGTAGGCTACACTTGCCGCTTGTCTGTAGTTGTGAAACGGTGAAATAACGTGAGAGCTGTGTTGTTTTCTATCGAGTATTCATTTGGAAGTTGGCAATGTAACGCATCTATCGTTTATACTCGTTCAGAAAAGAAAAAAATATATTAGCTGAATATAATGTGGGATAAAAGTACTTATGAATTAAAACAGAATAAAATACCGTTATATGAGTTTTTTTTAAATAGTCAGGTGCACAAATAAAATAATAAAAAGTTTCATGAAACACGGTTATCTTGTTTTCTTGTGAAAAGTAAACAAAATAAGCGTTTACTGATAAGACATAGACATAGGAATGGGAATGGATATAATCATCCTTTCGAAGTCAGGGTGCAAATCAGTATTATTTAATTTTTGTACGTCATTTACAAAAATACTTATATCATTTTATACATTTAATAACGTAATAGCAATTATAGTGCATATTGATTAAATTATTAAAAATTATTATATGCTGATGCAACATTTACTCTTTTATTTTTAAAATTATAGAAATATAAACTTTTGTACATCATTAAGAGTTATTATTATATGTTAACTTAATTTTTTATGGGAATTTGAATATGTGTGAATATTTAGTTTCAGGTAGTACTAAATGAATGTATGCTATTGCTATTCGCGGATTAATAATTAATTACAAAATCCTTTTTACTTAAGCTTTGTAGAAGTTAGATTGATTACAATTTGATGTTTGTATTTTTGTAAAGACAATATTGTTATTATTATTTGTGTTATAATATTAAATTATTAAAATAATAAAAACGTGTGTAATATTTTAAAAACCTGAGTCCACTAAAAATATAAAAGGTAAGGCTTGTTAAGATTTAATTGCACTAATTTGTGTCATTCAGACAATGACTAATAAACGATAAGGACTCTATTATCATTTTTCAGTTGTAATTGAAAAATGGTTTGATGATATTGAGCTACATAATCAATATTTTTGTCACGTAATTTTTGTCATCATACTATTATATTTAAATTATCAGATACTCTAATTGATTTCCTTTATTTCACATGTGTACCTACTTGAAATTTGTCATTAAATTATTTTTATTTTATTTTCTGTTAATTTTACATTTAAGTCATTCACTTTTATAAATTGGTTTCATTCGTTTGTGTCAGTTACTTGTTACAAATATTTTAAATATCACAAATTCTAATTTGTGATATTTAATTCTAACAAACAAGTTTTCATACTAGTTTTATTAAGTGCTGTGTTTATTAAATTCAACATAACAGTAATAATGGTATTAGGTAAGTACTATAAAATCTGTTTTATTAGTTTCAATAACAAGAAACTAGATGCAGCTCTACCTAATTTATTTGTACTACTGGAAGGAATGAGGACAAGCGGACCTCGGAAGGCCCCAGACAACCCTGTCGGCTGGCGGTCAGGCACTCGTCCCTTCCCTTCTGTTGTTCTATAAAAGATTAGAAAGAAAGTGAAGTGACGGTGCAAGGGGCGAACGGCCGAGCAATAAATGCCTTGACGGCCGAGCCAAGAAGCGCCCCTAGTGCCTAAAACGCCAACTACCAACACAGAAAACGTACTGCACTAAACACCACCACTCCCTGTGGCCGTTCGCCAAACTAAAATGCGATTTTCAATCTGACTCCGGAGCCCTCTTAAAGTAATCTACTACATTTGCGAAACTTTCGGGAGCTTGATTCGCAAATAAATAAAAAAACTTCTAGTACATCGTCAGAGCACACATTATTTTTGAGGCATCTCGTATGGAGCTATCATTAGGGTTTAGGTAATCAACTTGTAACCCTTCAGCTTGTACGCACTGGTATACTCTCTGGAAGAGATGAAACAGACTCAATTTTATATTATTACCTAGATGAATCTGTATTCCGTTGATTATCGCCAGCTCAAAATCCGTCATAACGGACGAGGGGCGATCACTTTTAAATAAGACGACTGATTTTTATTTTGCATTGACGCATATACCAGCGGTAAAGCTGTACAAGTAGTTTCACCTTGTACAGACACTAGCCCCATTACGGCAAAGAGTTGGAAAAAAGAGTTGGTGCTACACTGAAGGTGCCGTTGACATACCATATCTCTGATCGGAAAAGTTTTATTAAATTTTGAGTTGATGAAAACTGTATAATCTGGCCATCAAGGGACTTTATACACTATCATCTTCGTACGAATCATGATATCAGAAAAAATTGTATCCATTTTTAGTTATTCGATACCTATCTGGAATTTCTTCTATGTATTCGATTGAGGTTGGATTTGATGGTAATCACGCTGAATTTGTTTCCGAATGTTTTCTCCTTCGGGAAGTTGAGATAGAACTGCAAATAATAGTGGTCCTTCATTTTCATCCACGCGCCACGATACCGACCAGTTGGACTCTAAAGTGTCAGGCCTAAACATGCAACGCTTGATAAATGAGGTTTAACTGATTGAGTGTGAGTTTGAGTACAGTCTAGAATTATATGCTGTGTTCTGCATATTTGGAAACCAGCGATGATAGTCGTCGAAAATATCTAGGATGTGAGGCCTCTTTGCAATGCTATATTTACCTTAAATCAAGTTAAATTATTAGTTAAAACTTTCCATGGTGAATATGATGTTGTTTTTTTAATATCAACACCTGAATAGTTTGATCCACTTCATACTCTTAATTTAAAGTTTTAATCTTTGCTTTTCAATTAAAATACTATGGTAATATATTTATTTTCCACAACACCTTAACATTGTATAATTCTCTAATTAAACCTTTCATACTTGCCCTTTTAAATAAAAAAACACACTTGACACACTCAGCTAATCACTGATTGTGCCTAGTGTAAGGATATGAAGAACAAATTTATCTCCTATTTTTTCTATATAGTGTGTGTCAATAATTATTATGAATGTCGTAATCGTTATACTTTTATATTTGTTTATTCTTACGCAGTAAAATAAATACACGATAAAAAGAGAATCCGATCACAAGGAGAGAGACTTTTTATCTTATGTTGAAATCGTTTTCTCGAGAAATCTGGGCACATCTGTGACTAGGTAGTCATGTAATGTATCTTCCTTAGTAATCTGCTATTTCAACATGTTTGTCTTATAATCCGATTAAAGCTTTGAAGATCTCGTATTGTATTTGTATAGGAATTTTTTGTCAAAGGCCAGATCACCACAATCCATCGCACCTCAACTTTTACAAAGTAGTTAAACATAAGTAAAATACGGTAATAAATACACATAACAAAATGTACGCATAAATTGGGGGGATAAACAAGAAATAAAACTATGTATTAAAGAAAAAATTACCTATTTTCTAAAAATAACGAACAATTAACTTGTAATTCTAAATGAGAACGGTTTAAAATATTTCTTTTGGTTAACAAGAATCATAACGTAAACATAGCAATATAATTATTAAAATGTACTATTCCTTAGGTGATTGGTTTCAGTAAACCAAGTTCACCATCCTCATACAAGATGGCCTCACATACAAGTTTACTGTTGACAATCACCAAAAAACGTCTTCCAATTTGTAATATAATTAATAAAATATTTTTTAACTATACAGTGCATACATTCCGATTTCTAAACTATGACGTTTTTATGAAATGTATGTTGGTAAACTATATTTTTAATTGTGATCCTTTTAAGGTAAAGAAAAATTAAGAACAAATCTTAAAAGATAATTTTCAAGTAGTTTCTGTATGGTTATAAAAAGAACATGCCTCTTTTTATAATCAATAACTGGGTTATTGGATGTATTTTGCACAAGGAGAACTTTCTCTTGTTCCACCATGATATTTAGTTTAGACCGTTCTACTAAAAGTTAGTTATAATTGATGGGTTCGGTAGGTTTGTTTATTGTAGTTCACTATCAATGAACACTTACAGAAATGCTACATGCTTCACAATAAATCCTACATGCTTCACAATAAATCCTACATGCTTCACAATAAATCATACATGCTTCACATTAAATCCTAAATGCTTCACACTAAATCCTAAATGCTTCACAATAAATCCTACTTGCTTTACAATAAATCCTAAATGCTTCACAGTAAATCCTACATGCTTCACAATAAATCCTACATGCTTCACAATAAATCCTACATGCTTCACAAGAAATCCTACTGTTAGTAAAGTTAGGTTCAATCTAGTCTCTGTATGAAATACTAAAACCAAGTCAAGCTGTACTGACCTAACTTTATCTTGTAAACTTATCAAATAAAGATTGATGGGAGTGATCCAGGCCAGCAAATATGGTTAGTAAATATTCCTCCAGAGGCATGTTCTCCCTTGAGAGTTTGAATGTAGTCATAATGTGTTTTCTGTGTTAATGCTCTATTTTAAATAACCCTTTGAAGCCTTTTACTTTAAAGATGTTTAATTGATTTATGAAGATAATGAATGCATACTGATTTATGCACTCTTTATTTTTTATTTTTCATAGTGTAATATCATTGTAAATATCATACAAATAATACATTTTAATATCATGTAAATATTTTGTGATTTTTATTATTTATAAAATAAGGAAGCAATGGGTGATATTTACATCACAATATCTATACTTTCTTATAGACAAATGTAGGGCAAAATGCCCCCTTCTCACACTTAATCTCTTATAAAGTAATCAATTCAAATATCCAACAACTTGTTGTGTATATATATATATATATATATATATATATATATATATATATATATATGGATCAATGTTACTAGAAAATATATAAATAGGTATTAATGAGAAAAAAAACTGAAAATCTATATAAGCAAGCAAACATTCCAATAAATTGTAAAGTTTATTCGTGAGGCCTTTCGATTACGAAGTCTACACATTGTTAGGGCGATGAGTTACTGCCAAAAGTGGCGATAAATGAAAGTCAATAAGTTTAGTTCTTATATCAACAACATTAGTAAATTAAACAGATCCATAAAACTATTTTGTGGTTCGTCATAGCTGTAGGTAAATAGACTACAGGCCAAAGAATGTTCATAGGCAAGGCCGAAACATAACGTCCCAATAGTTAAAGTTGGAAAATCAGTGGTGACAGATAGGTGGACCTTTGATACGTGATAAAACAGCTGACATAAATAACTTCAATAGTTGTCAAGTACCTTTGACAATCTTGAGATTAAAATTAAAATAAAACATAGACTTTAACCCATTAAATGAAATGATAACTAAAAAATCACCTTACGATTTTAAATAAGAAATATTAAACCTGTAGTGAGTGTAAGACTATTAGAGTGAAAATAGACTTTGTTAATAATAGATTATTATTTGAAATTAATTTTACTAAGGATAGTTCATAGTTTCACATTATCTTTTTTTTAAAAAAAATTTAAAATATTTCTAACAGTAAGTCTTTTTTAGATACTTTTTTAGACGTTGATTACTATCCATGACATATTAACCAAATGCAGAGCATTGACTATCACATATATTAAGAATTGAAAGTTTAAAATATATTCATTGATTAAATCAACTATGATAATCAGTTACTAGGTTTGAAGTTGCTGTCTTCATACTACAGAAAGGCAGTGCAGTCATGCACAAATAGCTTTGGAAAGTTTCTGGAATTAGTTAAATATTATTTGACTTCCTGAGACCCATCCCCCCACCAAAGCTGGAAAGCGTGCCAACTGGGGGATGGCTCAAAACAAATCGAGCGATGGGATCACGGGTGGCAGTTGGAGGGTCAAAATAACACTCGGCAGCTGAGCAAAACTAATTTTATTTCAAGAAACATCATTTAATAAATCAAAACGGCAGAAGGCCACAATATAAAATAGGCAGAAGGCCACAATATAAAATTTGCACTTAAATAAATAACAAAACACACAAAAGCTACAAGAACAACAAACTCAACAAATACCAAAATTAACAAATTAACAACTACATGGCCTATCTGCAGCCTAGCCTGAGACACCCCAAAACGTAAGAAAAATTTAATAGGCCCCAACTAAAAGTGAAGAAAATTATAAAATTTTTTGGTATCACCAATTACACCGGCAATTTGGCCCGCATCCCTTGATTCCACCGGGCCAGGGAGTAAGCCGGAATCCCTGGGCAGCTCCGAATTAAAAGTTAAGCAAAAGCACCATAATCCCCTTTTGGTGAAAGTTTAAAAATTAAATAATTTAAAAGAAAATATAACACGGCACCGTTTTAGTAAAAAGTCACTTCACGACCTCCATAATACAATGAACGAAAAATATAAATAACAATCACTAGGCCTAAACATATAAATAAATAACATAACTTAACCATAGGGACCTAACAACTATAAAATCTAAAAGATATAACAACAAATAAAACTAATTAAATAACTAACAATAAATATAAATAGATATTAACATCAAAAATATTCTTTATGTATTTTTAAAGCTTTTCTTTTTAAGTAAATAAAAAAAATATAAGTCCCCATGGCTGTTTCATCAATCACTGTTCCCGTTTAGGCCTAGGCCACAAATTAAACAGTTCCATAAACATTTGTTTTTTTTCTTCTTTTATATTTCATGATTTTTTCTTTTTATTTCTTTTTTTTCTTTAATATCACCAGAACCCCTCAGCTCAGCCGCCGGGAAAAAAAAATGGACAGAACTGACCTGAGGACTGAAGAACTCTACCCAAAGCTGTAGAGAGGGTAGCGGGCGAAACAGGCTCCAGCATGGTCCTCAGGCCAGGCTAGCAGAGCAGATGGTCGACAATCCCCGGACGGCAGGCCGAGGGCTGAACGTCCCACTCGAGGACCCTGGAGTTTTGGAGTCTCTCAGCCGAACATAGTAATCTCAGCAGGCAGAGCCAAAGACAAAATGACGGCCAACCTGAAAGACGAAGGCTCCAGAGAAACTAGAACTACTCGAACAATCTAGAAGCCGGTCAACCGGACCGAAGCTGCTGGAAACCGGAACGAAACGGAACCGGGCCAACGGCTACCAAAGTACGCAAATCGCCGGGCAAAAGCGAATCTCAGGCAGCCTGGCAGACAACAACGAAAAAACGAAACTGTACCGGTCCAAGACCCGGTACAACCTCCCTCTGCAAACCTCAACACACCCAGGCAGGGGAGAACACTCGGTACCTCAGGGAACCAAGAGAAGACGAAGACCTCCGAAGAGTGGTGTTCCAAGGACGTCCAAGAGAAACTAAGAGGGGAAACCCCTCGAACAGGGAGCAAACTACCCTGACTGTCGGGCCCGACAAGAAAAAAAAGAGAGAAAGAAGACTCTCTCAGAACAGCCACCTAGGGCGCAGAGGTGATCAATCTCTTTGCCCCAAGAAACCCCCAGGAACACCAACTCCTGGACCAACCGTTCCCCGGAAAGCCTTAAGCTGGGACACATGGGCTTTCCTAAACACCCTGCCTGACTGGGGATCAACCAGCAGAGCAGTCACCGGTGACAAAAACCTGTCGATGCGGTGGGGACCAGACCACCGATAGCACAACTTTGCAGCTCTTCGTTCCGCGGCCGAACTGACCGAGTGAGCCTGACAAAGAACCAGATCTCCAACCTGAAAAGGGTTAGGAGTACGACCCTTATCATACCTCCTCCTTACTCTCTCTCTAGCACGTAGCAGGTTGCGCCGAGCAGCCCGCCACGTGGACACTACGTCAGTGGCACCTGGCGTAGGTAGAAGATCCTCTAGCCTCCACAAGTTGGACAAAGGGTTGTTAGGAGGGTAGCCATGTAGAATCTCGAAGGGAGTGGCATTGTGACTCTCATGCTTGGAAGAATTAAAGGCAAGCTGGAGCCAAGAGAGACTCTCATCCCAGGTGTTCTGCTTCTCAGCATGGAAAGTAATAAGGGCAGACCGAAGATTGCGGTTGAACCGCTCTGCATGAGAAGGCTGTGGGTAATAAGGAGAGGTAGTCACATGCCTGATACCATTGCCAAAACAGAACCTACGAAACTCATGGGAGGTAAACTGGCTACCGTTGTCGGACACAAGAGTGGAAGGCACACCAAAGTGCTGGAAGAGTTGGGACTGGAGAGCACGGATGGTGAGCTTAGCCGTGGCACTCCGAAGTGGGAAAAGCCAAACGAACTTCGAGAAAGCATCCACACAAACAAGTAGGTAGGAGCTACCTGACTTGCTACGGTGAAAAGGACCCACGTAGTCGATGAACACCTTCTCAAAAGGACGCTCGGCCACCTCAGAAGATAACAACCCTAACCTTGCATTCTGACTAGGCTTGCTGAGAGAGCACAGGTGACAAGCCCGCACTCTGCCAGCAACATCCCGGTCCATGCCCTTCCAGATGAAGTACCTACGAATCTTAGCGATGGTCTTATGAATGCCAAGATGACCGCCCACAAGAGAAGAGTGATAATACTGAAAGACCATCGGTACTAGATGACTAGGCAGCACTACACGGGGTTCACCCCTCTGTCGAGGACGGCAACAGAGTACCCCTTTGGACAGAAAATAGGGAGGGTGGGCACCTCCCTCTTGAAGCTCACCTAAGATGACTGACAGCTCGGGATCTTTCTGTTGATGGGACAGTAGGTCGTCAAAAGCCAGAGGAAAATCCAGAAGAACAGCACCACACTGAGCAACAGCCTCAGTCGGTGGATCACTGGGTTCATGATACATGCGGGAAAGAGCATCCGCGATGACATTCTGGGTACCCCTAAGATGTTGGACTCGGAACTTGAAAGCAGAAATTTTGACCACCCAGCGACCAATTTTCCCAAGCTGTCTGGGATGGGCAAGAAGCCAAGACAGTGCCTGATTGTCTGTCTCCAGCAAGAACTCAGCGTGTTCCAAGAAACGCCGAAACTTGTCCGTACCAAAGACAACAGCCAGACACTCTAACTCATAGATGGAAGAAGCTTTCCTTTCCTGGTGAGACAACGTCCTCGAAGCAAAAGCGATGGGCTGCCTGACCCCATCAAACTCCTGAGAAAGAACAGCAGCAATGGCGGAGGAGGAGGCATCAGTCTGAAGAATGAATTCTCTGCTGAAATCAGGCATACGCAGGACAGGAGGTTGCATGATAGCCTCCTTGAGAGCGTCAAAGGCAGTCTGCTGAGCTTGGCCCCACACAAAAGGGACACCTTTCTTACGCAGCTCGTTCAACGGGGCAGCAAGCTCGGCCACGTTAGGGATGAAGCGACGGTAAAAATTCACCATCCCCACAAAACGGGCAATCCCCTTGGCATCTCTGGGAGGAGGAAAATCCCGAATGCCCTGGGTCCTCGCAGGATCTATGCAGACGCCTCGAGAAGATATCAGATGACCCAGAAAAGAAATCTCAGGACGAGCAAAAGTGACTTTCTCTGGATTGACGGTAAGGCCAGCTGATTTGAGGCGACTAAGAACTTCCTCCAGATGTTGCATGTGTTCCCCGAAAGTCTCACTGTAGACAAGAAGATCGTCCAGGTAATTGAAGACAAACTTGAACTTCACATCATGGAAGATGGAATCAAGCAGACGAGTAAGAGTCTGGGCACCCACAGCAAGACCCATAGGAACCCTAGTGAACTGATAGAGATTCCAGGGAACACAGAAGCTAGTCATGGGCCGTGATTCCTTCTTCAATGGAATCTGATGGTAGGCCTGGTTCAAATCAAAAACACTGAAAAACTTAGCCTTACCGAACCAATCAAACGCAGAATGCAAATCAGGCAGAGGTACCGAGTCAATAGCGACCTTAGCGTTGAGCCTCCGATAATCCATCACAAGCCTAGACTTACCATTAGGCTTGGGCACAAGAAAAGCTGGACTGGCATAAGCAGAACGAGACGGTTCAATCACACCCTTGCTCAGAAGATCCTCAATCATAGCCCTCATAACCTCCATCTTTGGGGGAGCAAGTTTGTACGGATGACTTCTAACGGGCTGAGAATCGGTGAGGTGGATCTCATACTCCAGAAGAGAAGTGACCCCAAGCTCAGCCGTAAGCACATCAGGAAACCGCAAACACAGCCTCCTAATGGCCTCCGCCTGCTCCGGGGGGAGATGACCAACCGGATCCACCTTGGGTTGTTCGGGCTCACAACCCACCTCTCTGACTGCAGGAAGGCAGTCAGAATCACCTACTAGAGGCACCAAAACTCGCCGATTAAACTTGAAAAATATCTGGCGCTTCTGGAGGTCAAGCACCATACCACTTTTGGAAATGAAGTCTGCCCCTAGGATACAAGAAACCGCCAGGTCCTTGGCAACAAGAAAACCCCACCTCCAGGAAAATCCTTCAATCTTAAAATGTAATGACGCCTTTAGAAGTATGGGTAGAGGAGTTTGGGATGCCGTCCAGCAAGTAATAGAAGAAGGCTCGGTGTGCCTGACAAGTCCTAAGGCGTCAAGGGACTCAAAAAGAGAAAGGCTGATGATACTGCATGCCGAACCAGAATCAAGAAGGGCTCGACACACCGTACCACCAAAAGATACAAAAACGCCAGGACACACCGAGGTGACCGCACTAAGTCCCAGGGAAGCCATGCCAGCAAGGCCCGAAAAATCCCCGACACTCCTGCTATGGGCACGTGTCAGAGGCAAATGGCCACGGTCAGTCGCAACAACGCGGGGAGCTACTGTGGAGGCAACCCCCCGCGCTGAGCGTTTCCCGCCCCACGACCTCGAGCACGTGGACAGTCACGTCGAATGTGACCAGGTTGGCCACAAGCAAAGCACACAACCGGAGGCCGAGAACCACGACCCTCCACTGGCTGACTCACACCTAAAGACATAGCCGGTCGACGGGTGGGGAGAGCACGATGACTCTCAGAATCCCTCCCTTGCTGGTCTGAGAACTGCACGCTGCGCGAAACAATGCACAGCTGATGCAGCTCCCGAAAAGTAGAAGGAACACCAGCAAAAACCAATCTGCACCGTTCTTCTGGAGAAATGCCATCCAGGATGACACGAACGGTGTCAGCTTCAGAAAGGGTGAGGCGCAACGCTTGACGAGCTTCCTTGACTGAAGAGACATAGGCTGCCAGAGACTCGCCCCTACCCTGCGACCTATAAAATCTGTCCATGACCATCCTCTCCCTGAGTCGAATGGGAAGAAATGACGAAAGTAACTCTCGATGGAACGAGTCCACCGAGGCATCACTGGCCAAGACAGAACTCAGCAACTCCCCAACAGGCCCTCTGCAATAAGGGAACACCAGACGAAGCAAGTCCCCAGCCTGCATGCCGGGCATCTCACTAAGTCTGAGAAAGGCCCCCAGAAACTTAAGAAGCTCCTCAGGATCCATCCCATCGATCACAGGGAGATTCTGGATCATGGGCGTGAGAGGGTTAGGCAGCTTGTGGTAGCTCAGCTGCAGAAGAGCAGGTGAACCCAAAGAAGTAGTAGGAACGGCAGCTGGAGCCGAACCACAAGCGACCCCAACAGAAACGCCTGCAGGCTCAGAAGGAACCTCAGGCACAGTGAGAGCCATTGTCTCAGCCTGCGGCCTCGACACGTTAGGCGACAGTGTGAAATTAGGCCGCTGACCCAGACCCGTAGGAGTCGTGGAACCGGAGAGTGCCTGAAAAATCTCATCCAGCCTAGACACACTCTCCAAGATCCACGCCCGATCCGACGGTTCCAACCCCGGTGCCCGGTTGACCAGCCTTAAACGGGCAAGCAGATGCCCCAAACGTGCAAGGCGGCAGGCCCGGTCACGACCTACTGGAGGTTCAAACTGCAAATCCTCTAACACCCCTTCCCAATCTTCCACCTTACGTTTACAAACCCCCAACTCATCCCCAACCTCCAGCAGGTCAGACCAATCCACCGCCGTACCCGCGGACAACTGCCCCCGCAGCAACCTCCGGAGATTCAAAACATCCCCTTCCGGAGTCACACCCCGCGACCTCAATTCGAAAATCAACTCCTCCTTGACTAGGAGCGCAACATTCTGCAGATAGGCCATCTCGCAAAACAAAATTCTCAACAGCACACAAAAAACGACAACTCCAGGGTCCAAGACGAACTAAACCCTCAGCCTACCGAGCCACTGCCGACCACTCCAATCCCCCCATGAAACCCATTCAACAAAGTAACCAAGCGGATTGCCTGTTTTTTTTTTTTTTTTTTTTTTTTTTTTTTTTTTTTTTTTTAGTCATATTATTTATTAGGATTTTCTAATTTTTTTGCTTTTAAATAATTTTTATTTATTATTTTTTTTTCTTTTTTTTTTTTTTTTTACAATACCAAGACACCTTGACGGTAGGTCGGCCAACCATGACCTACTAACAGGGAAACACCCACCGCCAACAACCGAGATTTTTTTTTTTTTTTTTTTTTTTTTTTTTTTTTTTAGGCAACCACGCTCTGCTACCAATTGAGACCCATCCCCCCACCAAAGCTGGAAAGCGTGCCAACTGGGGGATGGCTCAAAACAAATCGAGCGATGGGATCACGGGTGGCAGTTGGAGGGTCAAAATAACACTCGGCAGCTGAGCAAAACTAATTTTATTTCAAGAAACATCATTTAATAAATCAAAACGGCAGAAGGCCACAATATAAAATAGGCAGAAGGCCACAATATAAAATTTGCACTTAAATAAATAACAAAACACACAAAAGCTACAAGAACAACAAACTCAACAAATACCAAAATTAACAAATTAACAACTACATGGCCTATCTGCAGCCTAGCCTGAGACACCCCAAAACGTAAGAAAAATTTAATAGGCCCCAACTAAAAGTGAAGAAAATTATAAAATTTTTTGGTATCACCAATTACACCGGCAATTTGGCCCGCATCCCTTGATTCCACCGGGCCAGGGAGTAAGCCGGAATCCCTGGGCAGCTCCGAATTAAAAGTTAAGCAAAAGCACCATAATCCCCTTTTGGTGAAAGTTTAAAAATTAAATAATTTAAAAGAAAATATAACACGGCACCGTTTTAGTAAAAAGTCACTTCACGACCTCCATAATACAATGAACGAAAAATATAAATAACAATCACTAGGCCTAAACATATAAATAAATAACATAACTTAACCATAGGGACCTAACAACTATAAAATCTAAAAGATATAACAACAAATAAAACTAATTAAATAACTAACAATAAATATAAATAGATATTAACATCAAAAATATTCTTTATGTATTTTTAAAGCTTTTCTTTTTAAGTAAATAAAAAAAATATAAGTCCCCATGGCTGTTTCATCAATCACTGTTCCCGTTTAGGCCTAGGCCACAAATTAAACAGTTCCATAAACATTTGTTTTTTTTCTTCTTTTATATTTCATGATTTTTTCTTTTTATTTCTTTTTTTTCTTTAATATCACCAGAACCCCTCAGCTCAGCCGCCGGGAAAAAAAAATGGACAGAACTGACCTGAGGACTGAAGAACTCTACCCAAAGCTGTAGAGAGGGTAGCGGGCGAAACAGGCTCCAGCATGGTCCTCAGGCCAGGCTAGCAGAGCAGATGGTCGACAATCCCCGGACGGCAGGCCGAGGGCTGAACGTCCCACTCGAGGACCCTGGAGTTTTGGAGTCTCTCAGCCGAACATAGTAATCTCAGCAGGCAGAGCCAAAGACAAAATGACGGCCAACCTGAAAGACGAAGGCTCCAGAGAAACTAGAACTACTCGAACAATCTAGAAGCCGGTCAACCGGACCGAAGCTGCTGGAAACCGGAACGAAACGGAACCGGGCCAACGGCTACCAAAGTACGCAAATCGCCGGGCAAAAGCGAATCTCAGGCAGCCTGGCAGACAACAACGAAAAAACGAAACTGTACCGGTCCAAGACCCGGTACATTCCAAACTCATTTAAGGGAAAACACAATTACTTGGTGAAACAGATACCAACAGCCGTTTGGAACAACCTTTCGTAGGTACGTTATCGTATTATATGATGTCATGACAGTATTTTAAAACTATTTTTTCAATAACAAATTAATAAGAATCATATTACAAAATTATAATAGGTATAAATGACTTGAAAACTATTAGATCTACAAATGTTTTAAAGTGCATATAGTTTTAAAATAACTTATTTATAATTGGATTATGTTTTATCATTCAGATAATTCAGCCTTGTCATTTAATACTAATAATACATGGAAAATGTAAACTATCATGTATACATTCAATATTCAATTCCATATCTTCATTGTTACATAACGTTTACAATAGTTAAATAAACAGGTGATATTGTTATTTAAAAATAATGTATAATTATATCCTAATCACTAAATTACATTTAAATACTTATAACTAAGGCAATGACAATAAAAGATAATTCACCAGTAAAATTCAACAATTAAAACAAATAAAATCAATTAATAAATAAGAGTCTGTACATGCACAGCAAAAACAATTTTATTAAGAGCTGTTTAGTTACTCATTAATAAAGTAAATAAGATAACCCATTAAAAACTTAGGGAGCAATGTCTTGAACTTTTGTACGGATTTTTCTTGTTTAAAATATAGTGGCATTTTATTGAACATTTTTATTCCCATATAGTTAGGGATTTCTGGAAAGAAGCCGTCTTGTGTGAAGGTAAATTTATATTATGGGTATTTCCCGTGGCGTACCCACGTGGCGTGTCAAGAAATAAATTTGGATTTTGTTTTAAGCAAACAGATATAAATTTTGATAGATAGGATAAATAGATGTTCTACCATTAGATTTAGGGATGGTAACATGTTAAGTTTAGAAAAATGCTGTTTAAATGAGGATCTATGAGATACCTTGGCAACTTCACGAATGTTCTTTTTTTGTATTTTAAAAATTGCATGAGTGTGAATTGAGTTTCTCCGTATAATGACGCCATATGTTAAGTGAGAAAATACATATGCATAGTAGACTATTAAAAGTGTTTTGATGTTTGTTATCTTTGATAATATGAGAATAGCAAAGTGGGCTTTGCTTAAAGATGTGGAGACGTTACTAACATGAGCTCTCCAGGTCACAGTTCTCTCAATATGGAGGCCTACAAATTTCCCTTTGGCTGAGAAAATAATCACTTGTAGAAGGTAAGAATCGTCAGCTCTATACCAGTTTCAATTGTTTGAATGGATATTAATACCAAGAGTTTTGTCTTCATTGATGAGTAGACTATTGATAGAAAACCATTTTTAACGAATTGAAATCTGTAATAACATAGGTATTTATTTGTTTTATATACGATCAATAATATTTTGTTGTAAGAATATAAGTAAGATTACATAATACGAGTTGAAGAACACACAGAATCACAGGTGTTACATTTGAATTCCTAAGTAAACCAAATAATCGATATTTATGTATAATATGAATATTTTTATGACTGTCTGTCATTCTATTTGTCTGTTATGAATTACTACACCACATATAGCTGTCACCATATGTTATTTATTTTTCCATTCAGAGAAGATTTAAGCATGTTTTCGTTGGCATTATATCCCAGTCTGGTATTAAAATGTATTAAAAATGTGCTAAGTTATTATTATAAATAGACTAAAAAAAGCTATGGTATTATAATCGAAGCATATTATATATTGACACAATAAATCATATATGTGATAAACACAGATTAAGTACCTTCAAATCGATAAAGTAATGCTGATACAATGTTTACTTTTAATTTTAATAAAATACAAAACATTACTGTTTATTTGTTTATTAAAAAAAACAAAAACAAAAAGGAGTTAAAACTAGAACGTTTTTTATATTATATGTGGTAACTGTTAGCTATATTTTTAGTTGCCATTTTAAATGTTGAATTCTTACACTTTTACTTTTAATATACATACTTTATTATAAATGTGTTTGGTTGAAAATTATGTAAAACCTAGATGCACAGAGTGTGTTAAGTGAAAGCCCGGAGTGAAGGGTACATGAAGATGGAAGATTATTCGAAATCGGTAGTGCACATCACTCAGCAGGTATCAGGCTTGTAGCCACCCACAGTCTACCTCAACTCCACATACATGGATTTTGTGTCATAGAACATGTGAAATCACTTTAGCAAGCAATGACAAACACCGACAGAGAGCTGTTTACTCCTGTGAGTGATAGGTCGTTAACTGTAGCCTACATCACTCCTGTGAGTGACAGGTTGTTAATTGCAAATCACTCAGCAGGTATCAGGCTGTGTAGCCACCCACAGTCTACCCCAACTCCACATACATTGATTTAGTGTCGTAGAACTGTGTGAAATCACTGTAGCAAGCAAAGACAAACACCGTCAGAGAACCGTTCACTCCTGTGAGTGATAGATCATTAACTGCACATCACTCAGCAGGTATCAGGCTGTGTAGCCACCCACAGTCTACCCCAACTCCACATACATTGATTTAGTGTCGTAGAACAGTGTGAAATCACTGTAGCAAGCAAAGACAAACACCGTCAGAGATCTGTTCACTCCTGTGAGTGATAGATCATTAACTGCACATCACTCAGCAGGTATCAGGCTGTGTAGCCACCCACATTCTACCTCAACTCCACATAGATTAATTTACTGTCGTAGAACAGTGTGAAATCACTGTAGCAAGGAATACAAACACCGACAGAGAACTGTTCACTCCTGTGAGTGGTAGATCATTAACTGCACATCACTCAGCAGGTATCAGGCTGTGTAGCCACCCAAACTCTACCCCAACTCCACATACATTGATTTAGTGTCGTAGGACAGTGAGAAATCACTGTAGCAAGGAATGACAAACACCGACAGAGAACTGTTCACTCCAGTGAGTGACAGGTCTTTAACTGCATATCCTTCAGTAGGTGTCATGCTGTGTAGTCTCCTATTGTCTACCTCATTTCCACTTACTATAATTTAGTACCGTAGAACAGTGCGAAAACACTAATTAGCACTGACAAACACCAACGGGAAACCGTTCACTCCTGCGAGTGACAGGTCGTTAACTGCACATCAATCAGCAGATGTCATGCTGTGTAGTCTACTATTGTCTACCCCATTTCCACTTACTATAATTTAGTACCGTGGAACTGTGTGAAAAAACACTAGTGAGCACTGACAAACACCGACATTGAACCGTTAAATCTTGTGAGGGTAGGTCTTTAACACACTGTACGTAAAAGTCTTTAACATAACTCAGCAGGTATAATTGGTTTGTTTAATACCTCAAAGTGAAGAATGGGTATAAAATATGGGACTACCACTATGTTTTTCAAGTGGTTCATTGGATTCATCCAGACGTACAATGGGTATAAAGATGGGACTAACATCGTGTTTATCAAGTGGTTTATTGGACATATCAAGTGTACAATGTGTATATTGATGGGACTCATATTATGTTTATCAAGTGGGTCTGCAATGGGTATGTAGATGGGATGTTTGTCAAATAGTTGATTGGACCCATCGAGGCGTTCAATGGGTATGACTATGTTACCTCAATAATGTTTATCAAGTTGTAGGTTGGACCATCAAAGCGTACAATGGGTGCGACAAACATTTTGTTAATCAAGTGGTTGATTCGACCTATCAATTCCTACAATACGTTTAACTATGGGCCACCATCATGCTTATCAAGTGTTGATAGGACTTATCAAGGCATACGATGCGTATAAAGATGAAACGACTATTATCTTAGAACTTAAGCTTAAGCGGCCAGAATCATAACTAGAATCAACATTTTCCGATGACAACCGCGTCAAGGTACTATCTACAATATTTACAAGATAACCCGACGTTTCGCCCATACTGTGTTGTGGCATCCTCAGTGGTTTCTCTGAGACTAAGTGGAGCCTCAGTGGAGTCTCAGAGAAACCACTAATGATGCTGTGTATTTTAATTTAGATTTTGAAAAATAAATATAACCTAATGTTAGTATATTTTAATAAGAATTTTTAAATTAATTTTGCATTTTCCTTATACGATTAAATATAATAATTGAATGTTTAAAAATATCACCGATATTTATTCTGTAGCAAATATTTATTTATAAAATGACTTATTTATTATTTTACCCTTGTATTCCTGTCTTTGTTAATTGTTTCATATAGGCTAATAAAATATGTTTTAGCTATTTATATTAACAAACTATATATCAGCCAAGGATGTATTTTAGTTTAATAATATTTTAGTTTAATAATATAATGGAAGTTTTAAAAACTCAATCTAATTTTTCTACCAGGAATGAGGGAAATAAGCTTTTTTTGTGTACAGCTGTTACATTGATTATATATAATAATGATGAAGACAGGACAACACTATGTCAATGTAAAACATTGGAAATAAAATTGAAATAACACTATTTCAAACTCACTGGCATTCACCTTTTACATAAGATGAAAGTATGTGAAACATGTAGAAACCCCACTTTAGTTTCAAGGTCACGGTTTTGCATTTAAAATTTTAAATCCTGTCTCAACTTTTTATTCCTGAAATTATATGTTTTCTGTTATTCCATATATTTTATATTAATTCCAATCAGGGTGTACGTTGTTTGCTATTTTTCATCACAAATTTTTTTTATTCATCATTCCTCGCCTTCCATTTTTCCCCTTCCTTATTCTATATTTTGCAAACTAACACCTATTAAGATGATATTTTCAAAACTCTCACTTATCCAATCTCTTGTCATTACTTAACGTCACTGACATAGAGAACTAGACAAGGATCACGAGAAACTTACAACTTAGCATCACTAACCCATAGAGAGCTAGATAAAGTGCACGAGAAACTTACAACTGTTTGTAACCGTGAAGTTCTAATGAAAAAGTAATTAATTTTAGTAAAAACCTCTGATGCTCTGCCAACCTTCGCAAAGACAGTTATTATGTTAGCCACACAAGTTTGCTTTATTTTATTTACTACCTAATGACTTTCATGTTTATAATATGATGAAGTAAATAAATTATTATGGATTGTAACCGGTATAAGTCATATCAATATGCCAGGCAGCAATGAGGTTGCTAGGCGACCACATCACTGAGTCTACATCTGCCACTCTCAACTAGTCATATTTCACAATGCCCATTTTTAAGGACAGGTTTATATATCTTGGTTAGTAATAAATCATACATTCGAGTACAAAATATATAAAATTAAAACTCAGTAGTGGTGTCGTAATACTTAACAGATGAGAACAGCAACATTATCAAAACAGCATTATTCCATACAATAATATTACGTTGTTTAGTTTTTTCAAAATGCCAATTGAATTATCAAAATTTAATTCCTAATGGTGATTCCTAATGGTGATTAATTCCCAATTAATAATGGTAAATGTAGAATGCATTTAATGATACTGTATGATACTTATAGAATACTAATTCAATTAATATTTTCCATAAAAGTGAGTTATTTGCGTATAGCTGAATTGCAAACTTGATATCAAATTTAACATCTACCAAAAAGTCAACTCCAATTCTGATTTAACTATAAAAATTAAATAGCCCTCAACTATGTCATTACTTATTTTTTAATTAGTTTTTATAAGTCTTTTTATTCTCTTCGATAGCGAAATAAAAGACACAACAAGAATTATAAAAGTTCCAAAAAGCCAATAAAATAATATGAATTAAGAAAGGAAAAACCTTTATAACTATTTAACAACCCCCATTTGTAAACAGTAACAGATTATATGTTACAATGAAGACCCCCGGGTCATCACGTGACCACACAGTATCCCAAGTAGCTACAGCCTGTAATGGCCTGTTATATTGTAATGTCAACGGCCTCTATCCAAGATAAGAATAAAGTAAACGACCACATCGAGATGACGTGACACACACACTGTCCCAAGTAGCTACGGCCTGTAATTGCCTGTTATATTGTAATGTCAACGGCCTCTATCCAAAATGAGGATAAAGTAAACGACCGCATCGAGATGACGTGACACACACACTGTCCCAAGTAGCTACGGCCTGTAATTGCCTGTTATATTGTAATGTCAACGGCCTCTATCCAAAATGAGGGTAAAGTAAACGACCACATCGAGATGACGTGACACACACACTGTCCTCAGTAGCTACGGCCTGTAATTGCCTGTTATATTGTAATGTCAACGGCCTCTATCCAAGATGAGGATAAAGTAAACGACCACATCGAGATGACGTGACACACAGACTGTCCTCAGTAGCTACGGCCTGTAATTGCCTGTTATATTGTAATGTCAACGGCCTCTATCCAAAATGAGGATAAAGTAAACGACCACATCGAGATGACGTGACACACACACTGTCCTCAGTAGCTACGGCCTGTAATTGCCTGTTATATTGTAATGCCAACGGCCTCTATCCAAGATGAGGATAAAGTAAACGACCACATCGAGATGACGTGACACACAGACTGTCCTCAGTAGCTACGGCCTGTAATTGCCTGTTATATTGTAATGTCAACGGCCTCTATCCAAAATGAGGATAAAGTAAACGACCACATCGAGATGACGTGACACACACACTATCCCAAGTAGCTACAGCCTGTAATTGCCTGTTATATTGTAATGTCAACGGCCTCTATCCAAAATGAGGATAAAGTAAACGACCACATCGAGATGACGTGACACACACACTATCCCAAGTAGCTACAGCCTGTAATTGCCTGTTATATTGTAATGTCAACGGCCTCCATCCAAAATGAGGATAAAGTAAACGACCACATCGAGATGACGTGACACACAGACTGTCCTCAGTAGCTACGGCCTGTAATTGCCTGTTATATTGTAATGTCAACGGCCTATATCCAAAATGAGGATAAAGTAAACGACCACATCGAGATGACGTGACACACAGACTGTCCTCAGTAGCTACGGCCTGTAATTGCCTGTTATATTGTAATGTCAACGGCCTCTATCCAAGATGAGCATAAAGTAAACGACCACATCGAGATGATGTGACACACAGACTGTCCTCAGTAGCTACAGCCTGTAATTGCCTGTTATATTGTAATGTCAACGGCCTCTATCCAAAATGAGGATAAAGTAAACGACCACATCGAGATGACGTGACACACAGACTGTCCTCAGTAGCTACGGCCTGTAATTGCCTGTTATATTGTAATGTCAACGGCCTCTATCCAAAATAAGGATAAAGTAAACGACCACATCGAGATGACGTGACACACAGACTGTCCTCAGTAGCTACGGCCTGTAATTGCCTGTTATATTGTAATGTCAACGGCCTCTATCCAAAATGAGGATAAAGTAAACGACCACATCGAGATGACGTGACACACAGACTGTCCTCAGTAGCTACGGCCTGTAATTGCCTGTTATATTGTAATGTCAACGGCCTCTATCCAAGATGAGGATAAAGTAAACGACCACATCGAGATGACGTGACACACAGACTGTCCTCAGTAGCTACGGCCTGTAATTGCCTGTTATATTGTAATGTCAACGGCCTCTATCCAAAATGAGGATAAAGTAAACGACCACATCGAGATGACGTGACACACACACTATCCCAAGTAGCTACAGCCTGTAATTGCCTGTTATATTGTAATGTCAACGGCCTCTATCCAAAATGAGGATAAAGTAAACGACCACATCGAGATGACGTGACACACAGACTGTCCTCAGTAGCTACGGCCTGTAATTGCCTGTTGTATTGTAATGTCAACGGCCTCTATCCAAAATAAGGATAAAGTAAACGACCACATCGAGATGACGTGACACACAGACTGTCCTCAGTAGCTACGGCCTGTAATTGCCTGTTATATTGTAATGTCAACGGCCTCTATCCAAAATAAGGATAAAGTAAACGACCACATCGAGATGACGTGACACACAGACTGTCCTCAGTAGCTACGGCCTGTAATTGCCTGTTATATTGTAATGTCAACGGCCTCTATCCAAAATAAGGATAAAGTAAACGACCACATCGAGATGACGTGACACACAGACTGTCCTCAGTAGCTACGGCCTGTAATTGCCTGTTATATTGTAATGTCAACGGCCTCTATCCAAAATAAGGATAAAGTAAACGACCACATCGAGATGACGTGACACACAGACTGTCCTCAGTAGCTACGGCCTGTAATTGCCTGTTATATTGTAATGTCAACGGCCTCTATCCAAGATGAGGATAAAGTAAACGACCACATCGAGATGACGTGACACACAGACTGTCCTCAGTAGCTACGGCCTGTAATTGCCTGTTATATTGTAATGTCAACGGCCTCTATCCAAAATGAGGATAAAGTAAACGACCACATCGAGATGACGTGACACACACACTATCCCAAGTAGCTACAGCCTGTAATTGCCTGTTATATTGTAATGTCAACGGCCTCTATCCAAAATGAGGATAAAGTAAACGACCACATCGAGATGACGTGACACACAGACTGTCCTCAGTAGCTACGGCCTGTAATTGCCTGTTATATTGTAATGTCAACGGCCTCTATCCAAAATAAGGATAAAGTAAACGACCACATCGAGATGACGTGACACACAGACTGTCCTCAGTAGCTACGGCCTGTAATTGCCTGTTATATTGTAATGTCAACGGCCTCTATCCAAGATGAGGATAAAGTAAACGACCACATCGAGATGACGTGACACACAGACTGTCCTCAGTAGCTACGGCCTGTAATTGCCTGTTATATTGTAATGTCAACGGCCTCTATCCAAAATGAGGATAAAGTAAACGACCACATCGAGATGACGTGACACACACACTATCCCAAGTAGCTACAGCCTGTAATTGCCTGTTATATTGTAATGTCAACGGCCTCTATCCAAAATGAGGATAAAGTAAACGACCACATCGAGATGACGTGACACACAGACTGTCCTCAGTAGCTACGGCCTGTAATTGCCTGTTATATTGTAATGTCAACGGCCTCTATCCAAAATGAGGATAAAGTAAACGACCACATCGAGATGACGTGACACACACACTATCCCAAGTAGCTACAGCCTGTAATTGCCTGTTATATTGTAATGTCAACGGCCTCTATCCAAAATGAGGATAAAGTAAACGACCACATCGAGATGACGTGACACACAGACTGTCCTCAGTAGCTACGGCCTGTAATTGCCTGTTATATTGTAATGTCAACGGCCTCTATCCAAAATGAGGATAAAGTAAACGACCACATCGAGATGACGTGACACACACACTGTCCTCAGTAGCTACGGCCTGTAATTGCCTGTTATATTGTAATGTCAACGGCCTCTATCCAAGATGAGGATAAAGTAAACGACCACATCGAGATGACGTGACACACAGACTGTCCTCAGTAGCTACGGCCTGTAATTGCCTGTTATATTGTAATGTCAACGGCCTCTATCCAAAATGAGGATAAAGTAAACGACCACATCGAGATGACGTGACACACACACTGTCCTCAGTAGCTACGGCCTGTAATTGCCTGTTATATTGTAATGCCAACGGCCTCTATCCAAGATGAGGATAAAGTAAACGACCACATCGAGATGACGTGACACACAGACTGTCCTCAGTAGCTACGGCCTGTAATTGCCTGTTATATTGTAATGTCAACGGCCTCTATCCAAAATGAGGATAAAGTAAACGACCACATCGAGATGACGTGACACACACACTATCCCAAGTAGCTACAGCCTGTAATTGCCTGTTATATTGTAATGTCAACGGCCTCTATCCAAAATGAGGATAAAGTAAACGACCACATCGAGATGACGTGACACACACACTATCCCAAGTAGCTACAGCCTGTAATTGCCTGTTATATTGTAATGTCAACGGCCTCTATCCAAAATGAGGATAAAGTAAACGACCACATCGAGATGACGTGACACACAGACTGTCCTCAGTAGCTACGGCCTGTAATTGCCTGTTATATTGTAATGTCAACGGCCTCTATCCAAAATGAGGATAAAGTAAACGACCACATCGAGATGACGTGACACACAGACTGTCCTCAGTAGCTACGGCCTGTAATTGCCTGTTATATTGTAATGTCAACGGCCTCTATCCAAGATGAGCATAAAGTAAACGACCACATCGAGATGATGTGACACACAGACTGTCCTCAGTAGCTACAGCCTGTAATTGCCTGTTATATTGTAATGTCAACGGCCTCTATCCAAAATGAGGATAAAGTAAACGACCACATCGAGATGACGTGACACACAGACTGTCCTCAGTAGCTACGGCCTGTAATTGCCTGTTATATTGTAATGTCAACGGCCTCTATCCAAAATGAGGATAAAGTAAACGACCACATCGAGATGACGTGACACACAGACTGTCCTCAGTAGCTACGGCCTGTAATTGCCTGTTATATTGTAATGTCAACGGCCTCTATCCAAGATGAGGATAAAGTAAACGACCACATCGAGATGACGTGACACACAGACTGTCCTCAGTAGCTACGGCCTGTAATTGCCTGTTATATTGTAATGTCAACGGCCTCTATCCAAGATGAAGATAAAGTAAACGACCGCATCGAGATGGTGTGACACACACACACACACACACACACACACACACACACACACACTGTACCATGTAGCTACAGCCTGTATTTGCCTGTTATATTGTAATGTCAACGGCCTCTATCCAAGATGAGGATAAAGTAAACGAGGGCATCGAGATGATGTGACACACACACTGTCCCAAGTAGCTGCAGCCTGTAATTGCCTGTTATATTGTAATGTTAACGGCTTCTATCCAAGATGAGGATAAAGTAAACGACCGCATCGAGATGATGTGACACACACACTGTCCCAGGTAGCTACAGCCTGTAATGGCCTGTTATATTATAATCTCAACGGCCTCTATCCAAGATGAGGATAAAGTAAACGACCGCATCGAGATGATGTGACACACACACTGTCCAAAGTAGCTACAGCCTGTAATGGCCTGTTATATTGTAATGTCAACGGCCTCTATCCAAGATGAGGATAAAGTAAACGACCGCATCGAGATGATGTGACACACAGACTGTCCTCAGTAGCTACGGCCTGTAATGGCCTGTTATATTGTAATGTCAACGGCCTCTATCCAAGATGAGGATAAAGTAAACGACCGCATCGAGATGATGTGACACACACACTGTCCAAAGTAGCTACAGCCTGTAATGGCTTGTTATATTGTAATGTCAACGGCCTCTATCCAAGGTGGGTATAAAGTAAACGGCCGCATCGAGATGAAGTGAAACACACACTGTACCAAGTAGCTACAGCCTGTAATGGCTTGTTATATTGTAATGTCAACGGCCTCTATCCAAGGTGGGGATAAAGCAAACGGCCGCATCGAGATGACGTGACACACACACTGTACCAAGTAGCTACAGCCTGTAATGGCTTGTTATATTGTAATGTCAACGGCCTCTATCCAAGGTGGGTATAAAGTAAACGGCCGCATCGAGATGAAGTGAAACACACACTGTACCAAGTAGCTACAGCCTGTAATGGCTTGTTATATTGTAATGTCAACGGCCTCTATCCAAGGTGGGGATAAAGCAAACGGCCGCATCGAGATGACGTGACACACACACTGTACCAAGTAGCTACAGCCTGTAATGGCTTGTCATATTTTAATGTCAACGGCCTCTATCCAAGGTGGGGATAAAGCAAACGGCCGCATCGAGATGACGTGACACACACACTGTACCAAGTAGCTACAGCCTGTAATGGCTTGTCATATTTTAATGTCAACGGCCTCTATCCAAGGTGGGGATAAAGCAAACGGCCGCATCGAGATGACGTGACACACACACTGTACCAAGTAGCTACAGCCTGTAATGGCTTGTTATAATATAATGTCAATGGCCTTAATCCAAGATGGGGATAAAGTAAACGGCCCTATTATTTTCATTAGATATACACTGTTCAAAATAGCTACAGCCTATAACGACCTATAATATTGTTATGTCATTGGTTTCAATTCGTTTAGGGGATACAGAAAACGACTGTATTGTGATGACGTGGCAACCATTGTTCCATGTAACTATGACCTGTACAGCCCCGGAATATAATATTTTCAGCTAATAGTTAAGTTTATTCCGTAATATATAGGCAGTTCCATCAATAAAAATGATCAACTGTAAAGTAGTAAGTGATGAACTAAGAGTGTTATGTTAACATTTTCGAATTCTGACGCTCGTCGAAGTTAAAACACATAGTTTGTGACGAAATATGAAGGATTTTAAAATAGAATTGGATTCTACAACAAAGCTATAACTTTGTTCCTTCTATACTTGAATAAGTTTAGTAAACATATAAAGGTCTGAGGTATTTATCACAATATATAAATACAACAATAAATACAACGTTATGTATTTATCACGTTGTAGGTTACAAATGTACAAAGCAATAGTTTTCACTTATATAACTTTATACTAGTGTAGGTATATTATGAAGGTAAGTTGTTTATTTTAGTCCACATAAAAACGAAAACTTCTTGAAACTAGTCAGGAAACAAAATTATCTCGTTCATTAGACAGTTAGTCACGTGAAAACACCCATGATTAAAATTAATTACCACTATCCATGATAAGGGGAAACGTGTCACTCAGTGTAATTACCACTATCCATGACAATGGGAGACGTGTGACTCAGTTTAATTACCACTATCCATGACAATGGGAGACGTGTGACTCAGTGTAATTGTAAACAATGACTTTGAAGCACGTTACTACAAAGTAATTACCACTATCCATGACAAGGGGAGACGTGTGACTCAGTGTAATTGTAAACAATGACTTTGAAGCACGTTACCGCTATCCATGACAATGGGAGACGTGTGACTCAGTGTAATTGTAAACAATGACTTTGAAGCACGTTACCGCTATCCATGACAATGGGAGACGTGTGATTCAGTGTAATTGTAAACAATGACTTTGAAGCACGTTACCACTATCCATGACAGTGGGAGACGTGTGACTCAGTGTAATTGTAAACAATGACTTTGAAGCACGTTACCACTATCCATGACAATGGGAGACGTATGACTCAGTGTAATTGTAAACAATGACTTTGAAGCACGTTACCACTATCCATGACAATGGGAGACGTGTGATTCAGTGTAATTGTAAACAATGACTTTGAAGCACGTTACCACTATCCATGACAAGGGGAGACGTGTGACTCAGTGTAATTGTAAACAATGACTTTGAAGCACGTTACCACTATCCATGACAATGGGAGACGTATGACTCAGTGTAATTGTAAACAATGACTTTGAAGCACGTTACCACTATCCATGACAATGGGAGACGTGTGATTCAGTGTAATTGTAAACAATGACTTTGAAGCACGTTACCACTATCCATGACAAGGGGAGACGTGTGACTTAGTGTAATTGTAAACAATGAATTTGAAGCACGTTACCACTATCCATGACAATGGGAGACGTGTGACTCAGTGTAATTGTAAACAATGACTTTGAAGCACGTTACCACTATCCATGACAATGGGAGACGTATGACTCAGTGTAATTGTAAACAATGACTTTGAAGCACGTTACCACTATCCATGACAATGGGAGACGTGTGATTCAGTGTAATTGTAAACAATGACTTTGAAGCACGTTACCACTATCCATGACAATGGGAGGCGTGTGACTCAGTGTAATTGTAAACAATGACTTTGAAGCACGTTACCACTATGCATGACAATGGGAGATGTGTGACTCAGTGTAATTGTAAACAATGACTTTGAAGCACGTTACCACTATCCATGACAAGGGGAGACGTGTGACTCAGTGTAATTGTAAACAATGACTTTGAAGCACGTTACTACAAAGTAATTACCACTATCCATGACAAGGGGAGACGTGTGACTCAGTGTAATTGTAAACAATGACTTTGAAGCACGTTACCACTATCCATGACAAGGGGAGACGTGTGACTCAGTGTAATTGTAAACAATGACTTTGAAGCACGTTACTACAAAGTAATTACCACTATCCATGACAAGGGGAGACGTGTGACTCAGTGTAATTGTAAACAATGACTTTGAAGCACGTTACCACTATCCATGACAATGGGAGACGTGTGACTCAGTGTAATTGTAAACAATGACTTTGAAGCACGTTACTAAATCACAGAGTTGTAATTTATGCAAAGGGTCTGACCTAGATCGTCAGT
>JAQJVL010005573.1:0-34431 GCA_035578905.1 Stictocephala bisonia | reverse complement strand
AGTTTTTATTTGGGAAAAAAGGTCTAAAAAGTCATTACATTATAATAAAAATTGAAATAAATAAATAGCAAATGATCTCCTGTCACAAAGCAAATTCCAATCTATCAAACCATTTAAGCCCTGCCTCACTGATTCTATTTATGCTAGCTAATCCCTCCATAAATAGCACAATGGGAAATCAAAAACTATGTGATCCTTGTTTGGATGGACTCCCCGCAATCACATGACTGATCTACTGTCAATCCCCATAGGTAATTCCAGTAGTTACATCTACCCTCTCCAGTTCCGAACCGATTCAATAATGTCCATTCCCTACGAGGGAGGTTCATCCCACCTGCAGGTATTTACGGATCGTTAATAAAGAACTTATTTAGTCCATCAAAACTGTTCCACGCTCTGGCCCAGCTAGTATTGGGCAAGAAATTTGATCCTGCTTAACTGAAAAGCAGTACGTAGGGGTGGGAATTCGGATTTTAAGCGAAACGTTATGACGTGGGAAGGATCCTGGTTAATGGGGAGATGCGAGGCATTCAAGATCTTATTGAATTCTTTACGTAGTTGCCCCCAACACCTTATTTTTGGAGGAGCTATATTGCACAGCACCGGGAGCCAAGGTAGGGGAAAGTTGCCATGAGAGTACACTAATAGCTCTCTTTGGTTTCTAATAAGTTGGACGTCAAACACTTTAGTATGTGCGCTATTTAGCCATACGGAGCACTGTTTCAGAAAGCTGAATAAACCAATGCAAAGCAGTAGTCCCGCAGGACATGTGCGTTGGCTTCTCAAGTTGTTTCAGCAATATGATGTAGTATATTTGCCCTGGTTTTAATTTTAGCTGCTGTTTTTTGAAGATGGCTTTTAAACGTCAGCGATTGATCTAACGTTACTTCCAGGTTTCTGTGGGTGATCATTGTGGTGGATTTTACACTATTTAGAAAGAGTTTAATTTTCGATTAGCTAGTCGATTACTTAGGTAAAAGCAGGCTATTTCAGTTTTTGACGGGTTAGGATCCAGCTTCGAGTTCTAAATATTCTTTGAGGGTTTCAAGATCATTTGTGAGTGATCTTTAATGTCCATGAAGTAATTGGGGTTTATAAGCTAAAGCAATATCATCGGTTTATATAAAATTTCTAGTTTTGGTGATTGGGCATCCGTATACACGTTAAATAAAATTGGAGCAAGTACGGACCCCTGTGGAAACTATTCTTCAACTGTCTAAATGAGCTTTCTTCACAACGAGATACACTTTTATTACTCTGGCACTAAGCATCGACTTGAGAAATCGCAAAAGAAAGGGACATGGAAGGAGGCTGTAGAAACTTTAATAACAAACCTTTGCTCCATATTGGTCTTAAGCGTTGTGAGAAAGAACAACATCTGCAGATGATTTTAATTTTTTTTTCAAACCCATTCTCGATAAATGATGTCAGAGCCTGATCTTTGGGTTGCAGCAACTTCGAAAAGGCCGAAAACCAGCCTGCTAACTGGAACATTATGATCAAGAATGGGTGATATTCTGTTGTATAACAGTCTTTCCAGCGACTTATAACAAGAACTAAGAACAGACTTATAACTAAGAAGAGATATAGGGCGGTAACTTTCCACTGTTAGGGTCTTTGCCGGCTTTTGCACATACTTTTTTTGAAGTTAAATGCTTTTGGCAAATTGCCGTTGAACGTTAGTTGCCTGAGCTAGTGTGTGTTTGTTGTTAAATCCTTAGTTGCCCTAGCTAGTGTAGGCGTGTTAAATCCCGTTGGTTGCCCTCGCCTAGTGTGGTAAATCCCCTTGGTTGCCCTAGCTACGTGTGCTTGTTAAATCCCTTTGTTGCCCTAGTGCTAGTGTGGTTAAAATCCCTTAGTTTTTGCCCTGGCTAGTGGCGCTGTATAGCCCTTGGTTGCCCTGGACTAGTGTGCTGTAAATACCTTAGTTGCCTAGCTTAGTGTGGTATAATCCCTTGGTTTTGCCCTGGTAGTGTGCTATTGTATAATCCCTTTTAGTTGCCCTAGCTAGTGTGGTAAATCCCTTTTGTTGCCTTAGCTAGTGTTGTTGTAAACATCACCTTAGTTGCCCTAGCTATTGTGTTTGTAAATCTCTTGGTTGCCTGGATAGTGTGTTGTAAATCCCCTTTGTTTGCCCTAGCTTATTGTGCTGTGTAAAATCCCTTAGTTAGTTGCCATGGCTGAGTATGCTGGGGGTGGGTAGAATTCCCTCTGTTGCCCCTGGTCTAGTGTGGTAAATCCCTTAGTTGCCCTGAGCTCATGTATGTTGTCGAGTGGGTAAATACCTTGGTTGCCACTGCGCTTGTAGTCTGTGCTGTAATTCCACTCTGAGTTGCCTTTAAGCCTAGTGTCGTTGTAAAATCCCTTTTTTTCTTGGTTGGCCTGGCGCCCTGTTTTTTGCCCCTCATGGTCACTGTGCTGTAAATTCCCTTAGTTTGCCCCTAGCTAGTGTGTTGTAATCCCATTTTGTTTTTTGTTTTTTATTTCTTTATTGGTTTGCCCTAGCTTTCAGTTAGGGGTGTATAGTTTGTTCTTTTTTTTCGTAGTGTGCTGTAAATTCCTGTCTTGTTTGTTTGTCGAATTCTTTTTGTTTTTGTGTTTCGTAGTTTGATGGCTTGATTGCCCTGGCTAGTGTGGTAAATCCCTTAGTTGCCCCTAGCTAGTGTGCTGTAAATCCCTTGGTTGCCCTGGCTAGTGTGCTGTAAATCCCTTAGTTCCCCTAGCTAGTGTGTTGAAAATCCCTTGGTTGCCCTAGCTAGTGTGCTGTAAATCCGTTGGTTGCCCTGGCTAATGTGCTGTAAATCCCTTGGTTGCCCTGGCTAGTGTGCTGTAAATCCTTTGGTTGCCCTGGCTAATGTGCTGTAAATCCTTTGGTTGCCCTGGCTAATGTGCTGTAAATCCCTTGGTTGCCCTAGCTAGTGTGCTGTAAATCCCTTGATTGCCCTGGCTAGTGTGCTGTAAATCCCTTAGTTGCCCTAGTTAGTGTGCTGTAAATCCCTTGGTTGCTCTGGCTAGTGTGCTGTAAATCCCTTAGTTCCCCTAGCTAGTGTGTTGAAAATCCCTTGGTTGCCCTAGCTAGTGTGCTGTAAATCCGTTGGTTGCCCTGGCTAATGTGCTGTAAATCCCTTGGTTGCCCTGGCTAGTGTGCTGTAAATCCTTTGGTTGCCCTGGCTAATGTGCTGTAAATCCTTTGGTTGCCCTGGCTAATGTGCTGTAAATCCCTTGGTTGCCCTAGCTAGTGTGCTGTAAATCCCTTAGTTGCCCTAGCTAGTGTGTTGTAAATCCCTTGGTTGCCCTAGCTAGTGTGCTGTAAATCCCTTGGTTGCCCTGGCTAGTGTGCTGTAAATCCCTTAGTTGCCCTAGCTAGTGTGTTGAAAATCCCTTGGTTGCCCTAGCTAGTGTGCTGTAAATCCTTTGGTTGCCCTGGCTAATGTGCTGTAAATCCCTTGGTTGCCCTGGCTAGTGTGATGTAAAGCAAGTAATCTCAGTAAACAGACTACAACGGTCACCCCTCTTGTAGTGTTGTTTGACCAATAATTGTTTTCATCCAATAAACATTTTCAACATATCCAGTACAAAAACAAATCCCAGCAAGTACGGCAAAGTAGTAAAATTCAAATACATACAGAAATCTGTTCTATGCCTACGTATCAATCCACTAATCAGCTTGATTGGAACAGTTTCTAAATATAGTAGAAACAGCCACAAAATAATCTCCAACATGTATAAATGAATCCATTTTTACAAATATGGTTTTTTTGAAAATAGAAAAATAATGCTTTCAATTTTTTTTCTTTATCATTATCATCGTCATTGTGTCTATTGTATATGTATATCGTTGGATATAGAAAGTTTTGATATCTCATAAACTTATTTTTTATGTTTATTTTTGTCTTTTGATTATCTTGTAGGATTGGTACTTACATTTTCTGTCTCACAATTTACAGCTTGATATTTTAATATAGTATACTTGATTTCTGTTTTCCCTTAGGTCTGAGGAAGGTAAATGTGGTTTACCGAGAACGATCGCCTTAACTTAAATAGCCTTATTTTTACATTTGTGTCGTTACGTTCACTTGTATAGTATTTCTACTAATACGTAATTTTCCAAGTAAGAAACTATACTCTGTTTCACGTTGAGAATGCAGTAACTTACGGCTCTTATGGACAAACACAGCGCTACTAGCTGGTGCAAAATTATAGAGCACTGTCTGTCTGCCCACTGTCATATAGCATCCTCACGGTTTTGCTCAGATATTATATTACAGTACTTTTGTTTAAAAAAAACATATGTCTAAAATTTTCTCATAACATTTAATTAGGTAGCCTATTAAATAGTGTATAAATCAATCATCGTTTGTTAAAAATTTATTTAAAGAACAAACAAATTATTAACTATAAAAGTTTGTAGATATTTTCGTATATGTTACTGATATATATATATATATATATTTATTTACAAGAAAAATGTTACTGATAAAAAGACAAATATAGTAAAATAGAAAATAAATTATCAAGTATAATGCTGTAAATTAATGTCTACTTGAAGGAATCAAGTTTTAATTGGCCTATTCCAAGACAAAAAAACGAACGTTTATTTATTGGTACAACTCATTTTTTGTTCCTAAATTACATTTAGGTTGAAATAATTAATTGATTTAAAACAATTCCGTTTGTATATAATAATTTATGTTACGTTATTAGACGTATTTTAAAACAATATTCAAGAAATGTATGAATTGTGTTATAGTAAATAATTAATTAGTTTTAGTAAATATAATCTTTCAACAAATAAAAACCAGCTCAGTTTGTGTCCTATATACTATGTCCTAACTCATCAATACCTCAACTGAGGACAAGGCGGGCGAGTGACTCGTTTAGGCCTTTCGCTCTCTTCATCTTATCTGTTGATGCAAAGGAATAAACAAATATCCCCCAAAAAGGAATTACTGTACAAGCGTACATTCAGTGTTGGGAGGAGGTTTGTGGTTATTGCTTGTGTTTTTCTGAATGTCTTAAAAAGTGATCGAGTGAATTCAATAATTATAATTTCAGTGATTCAGTGTGGTATTTAACAATGGAAAAAGCCAAAGGAAAAATAATTAAAAGTGGTGAGAGGAAAACAGTGTTAAATGTATATAAGTATATTTAGAAGTATTACCCGGATAAAAATGTCACTTTTTAAGTAAAAAAAAGCCAGCGAGACTTCTTTAATTAGTGAAAGAACTAGGATTGAAGAATTATAAATTAAAAAAGGAAGGAGATTGTGGACAGATTGTCACGCCAACAAAAATACCTAAAAAAATATAAAACAAAAAATTACAGTTAAATTTGTATCTTAATTTTGACTATGTTTTTATCAAAATTTAAAAAAACTGCCTCCAGATGAGATATGTTGATAACACTTAACTGATTTCAAATTCCTTGTATGCTTAAATGAACAAACTAAACAAAAAAAATATTTCAAAATATATTCAAAGAGAGTAATAAACAGCAATAAGATCAACAACTTACTAAACTTTTGGAACGGGTGGGTTACTAAAAAATAAATGTGACTTATACACTATAAAACACCTACTGTATTGTAAATGATTTGATGTCCTGTTAAAAAAACTAAAAAATAATAACTGGCTTTATGCCTGCAATTTTCATTGCCTAATATTGTAAATTCAACTTTAAACAACACATTTTTAGGATAATAGGTTTTTATATAAAAAAAATAATATTTCTCATGGATTCATATTTTAGCAACGATGGAATCGTGGATGGTTCAGAGTGAGGCCAACTCACCAATACGACAACTGCGTGCGCCGCATAGTCATGTTTCTTGTCACTTATTACCGACTAAACTATGCATATTGGTGAAAAAAATTTCAAATAAAAAATAAAGTACCAGTTTTTATCTTCAACTTTCCCGCTGATGAAACTTACCTGACCAAAAAATAGAAAACTTCCTCACAGGTCGACTTTTCCATGTCTTTTATCAAATATATGAACTTATTTTTACTTCTATTATATTATTACGCATTAGTTTTATTATATAATCAATTCATACTAACACAGAAAGCATCCACTACTTCTGTATAAAGTTTACACAAAATTGCAAAGTGTTCAATCAATATTTATTCACTTAAAATGCAGTGTAATTGTATTGTGGCCTCTAAAAACTGAATCTCCAAGGGCTATACGTTTTTAAAGCATATGGTAATTTTTTAAAATTATTTACTTATTTTTTGATTTTATACCTTTAATAACAGGCAATAAATATTTTCCCAACCATTTTCATTCGAAAATTTGATTTTATGATTACTTTTTATCAGCAAGCCAACGTTTTTATACAGTGCTGTACCTCAAAAACTCCCATTTGATTAGCATTGCTTATGGGCTTACCGTACTGCATTCTCAATATGAAGTGGAGTATAGACAAGTGATATCGCCAACATTAGTTTCAGTGGGTTTATTGACTTTGTTCTTATATTTGAGTGGTTTTGTTTTAACACACTTGACTACTTCTAGATAAGTTTGAATAAATCAGGTTTAACAACCTTGTATCCTCAATGACAGAGAGCGGGAGGGGAGGGGGTAAACAGAGTTATCTAGTGGCAGCAGCTGCAAACATTGACTTTCATCAGCTGATATTGTTTACAGCTTACAATGACAATGACATTACAGCTGCTACTTGCAGAATTAGCTAATCAATACACGCTCTTTTGAATCCTCAGTTTTATTGTATTAATGTGAATTTACTTATTTAATTAAAAAAAATCACATATTTTTTGGTCCTCATTTAAAAAGTATTGTATGTCAACATAGAGCTAGAGTTTGAATGTTAACCCACGGCTGTTACTTATTCTATTAACAAACAAACTACCCAACTCCAAATATACATAACACGTGTCTTACTTTGTCAGCATCTTGTCCAAATGGTATCATTCGATTAATCGAACAGTGTGTCAGATTATCGAGACGTATAGATTTTTTTTAAAGGTATTTACAATATTGTATCAATATTTTTTTAATTGTTTTATACATAGTCTACATCAATATATAACATCTCAGTTGGTTATATTTTGAATAAGACGTTTGCTATGGACAACTCTAAATTAGTGCTACAAATTAATTTTCTGTTTGCAATGTATTAACAGTTTTATCATTTGTAAGTTGATCAAATTTTGTTGAATTATACTCAATTTTTAATTTTTATTGAAACCTTTGACTGGTTTGATATTGTAACATCTTAAACTAAACGCACTATTTTATATATTTATATACGTCATTGACTGGGAAGTACCTTCACCGAACAAAACCCTCAAATTTTTCATTGTTGGTATATGACAATGGGAGAAAAAAGAAATATGTACATGTGCGTTAAGTAAAGACTCTTAACACGGGACACACGTATTGCAGAATACAGCATTGAATCAACTCTTAACACGGGGAACACGTACCTCAGAATACAGCATTGAATCAACTCTTAACACGGGACACACGTACTTCAGAATACAGCATTGAATCAACTCTTAACACGGGACACACTTACTTCAGAATACAGCATTGAATCAACTCTTAACATGGGGAACACGTATTTCAGAATACAGCATTGAATCAACTCTTAACACGGGACACACGTACTTCAGAATACAGCATTAAATCAACTCTTAACACGGGGAACAAGTACTTCAGAATACAGCATTGAATCAACTCTTAACACGGGACACACTTACATCAGAATACAGCATTGAATCAACTCTTAACATGGGGAACACGTACTTTAGAATACAGCATTGAATCAACTCTTAACACGGGACACACGTACTTCAGAATACAGCATTGAATCAACTCTTAACACGGGACACACGTACTTCAGAATGCAGCATCGAATCAACTCTTAACACGGGGAACACGTACTTCAGAATACAGCATTGAATCAACTCTTAACACGGGACACACGTACTTCAGAATACAGCATCGAATCAACTCTTAACACGGGGAACACGTACTTTAGAATACAGCATTGAATCAACTCTTAACACGGGACACACGTACATCAGAATACAGCATTGAATCAACTCTTAACACGGAACACACGTACTTCAGAATACAGCATCGAATCAACACTTAACACGGAACACACGTACTTCAGAATACAGCATTGAATCAACCCTTAACACGGAACACACGTACTTCAGAATACAGCATTGAATCAACTCTTAACATGGAACACACGTACTTCAGAATACAGCATTGAATCAACTCTTAACACGGAACACACGTACTTCAGAATACAGCATTGAATCAACTCTTAACACGGAACACACGTACTTCAGAATACAGCATCGAATCAACTCTTAACACGGAACACACGTACTTCAGAATACAGCATTGAATCAACTCTTAACACGGGACACACGTACTTCAGAATACAGCATTGAATCAATACTATTTACATCGATAATAACTCTAGGAAACCTGTCCCTGTGTCCCTTATCAAGTTACATATTTCACCCATTACGTCATCGGGTGATGATGTTCGGTGCATTTAGTTGGTCCCAACATGTAGAATAACTGTCTCAATACCCTCTTTCTCCCTCTCAGTTTTATTAGTTTTACTTTTCTTTTTACTATTTTTTTATTAGTTTTACTTTTCTATTTAATGTTTTTCTGATTACATGAAAGTGTCCCAGATCTGACGTCACACTCTCTATTAACTGAGTATATGTCATGATGTTCGATCATTGCTTAGGTTTATATTCAATTCTTCATTAGTGGATTTAAAATCATGTACAATTTTGTTATATTCTGTTGTTGATTATATTCTGAAAAATCCATTGATTAAATTTGTCTGGATTGATTTGATCATTCATATCAACAAGCGATTGAGGTGGCAGAAAAACGTCTTCGGTGTATTGCAGGAGTCTCTGGTCAGACTCGATGGAGTGGTCCAACACTATCTCTTCTCGCAGTTTTGCTACCTCCTCCTTCAGGGCAAGGTTCTCAGCATAAACGTCAAACTATTGTGTTGGAAGGCCCGTGGTGTTTTGATTGGTAGGCATCGTCAAAGATATAGGGGGACTCACGGGTGTACTCGTGGACTCAGGAGACCAGGATGTCTTGGGAGTAGTGGGAAGTTTCTCTTGTTGTCAGCGCCTTCATGGTGGCAGGGTGCTGGCCATCAGTAGAGCCAGATTAGATGAAAATATACTATAAGAACGGCGATGTTTCGTGAGACAAAAGCATGATATCTTGAGCCTTATTGATTTTTGAAGGTCGGTTTAGAAATGATATATCAGATACAAGTTAGAAAGTGCATTTTGATTCGTTTTACACGACAACAGTCTGAAGTTATGTAATATTCGGGGCCTCAATTTATCTATTTACGTTTGAATATTGCTTTAAAATCTTCTCCCCATCTGAAAGGCTAATAATAATTTTTATGAAGAAATGCCATTTATATGTCTTAATAATCGGATCTTCAAATGGCAGTAAATTGTTTATGGCCGTTCCGTCCGGCAATAATTCCGTGCGTTCCATTACAGTCATATTGATGTGTACAATGCCAACATTACGACTTCGGACTTGTTGAAGTCATAACAATTAAATCATTTATCTACCATATCTACCGATGTGGTGAATTTCGGAACTGTACTCATCAATATTTACTTTCTTTACTTTGGTTATATATGGTGTATGAATTAAAATAATGCATAATGAATTAGTTCGAAGGGATTAATTGTATATATATATATATATATATATATATATAAACAAATATGCAATATAAAACAATTATATAATTTTTATTAAAACTTATTGAAAAATAAGTTTTTTTTTTCATTTGTTTTTCACAGTTTATTGTTATTCGGGTTATTATTGTCTGATGACTAAGGTACAGAGTAATCGAACTTTTAGCATTTTATCAGAGCTTATTTGTAAATGCCAATTTAAATTGCATAATGAGGCAAAATTACGGAACAAAATATTGACTAAAATAGCGTAAATTTGCTTATCATTTTTTATAAATTTAATTATTGTTTTCTTATAAAAATACAATGGGAATACGATACTAAACATCATATTAAAATTCTGTGATATATTCTTAATTAAGGGGCTTTAAATGAGTGAGGAAAGACAAAATAATGATACTGTACTAGTATTTACACAATACTAGAAATAAAAGCAAGGGCGTGTTTATGTGTAACTTCCTTTAAATTTAGGTCAATTTAAAGGCTACATATTTTATGTCGATAAGCACATTCCCATTTATTGGTATTGAGTAAATACATAAGCTAAATTTATATGTGTGTTGTTTTTGTGCTTAATTAGTTCTTCGCAACTTAATTATTGGAAAAGTATTAGGCCTACTGTATTTAGCTTTAAGTACGGTATTAAATATTGTTTTTCCAAATAATCTGGCCTAGTTTTTTTTATTTATTTATTTTTTTATTTTAAGTTTCTTTTAATCTTAACAATAAAAAATAATGTAATAAAATGTCGTCGATAAAATAGAATATTCCATGAAGGCAACATTTAAAAATAATTGGTAGTTGTTGCCAAAATAAACTACTAACATAATGAGCTTAAAAAAAAAAAAAAAAAAAAAAAAAAAACAGTGATAAACAGGGACGTTTGAAAAGAATGACCCGATTTTAAAAAAGCTATATATTTATTACAAACAAGGGCTTAACCCAAACATATTCTACATTTAAATACTCACAGAAGAATGAAGTTTTGGAAAATGTATAATAAATGTTCAATATGTTCCCCATTTGCATCACGGATAACAACTAGTCGATAGCCGAATTTCTGACAGACACCTTACGTACAGTTCGGGACGAATTCAGCTATCAACCAGATGTCATTCGTGCTGCAAATGGGGGACATATTGAACATTTATGATACATTTTCGTAAACTTCATTATTTTGTGAGAATTTTAATGTCCAGTTGTTTAGGTAAAGCCTTTGTTTCTAATAAATATAGCTATTTAAAATAGGGACATTCTTTTTGAAACTTCCTGTATACATACAGGGTTGGGCAACATTCTGGAGTATATTTATTAATTTTAAAGCTTTTGAAATAAATGTAATGGCACTTTGTAGTTATATACATGTCCCTATACCAAACATTTGGACATATTTTAAATTTTTTAGGCTTACAAGTCTAAGTCTACAAAATTTAAATGTAAGCCTACCTCGAATTATACCTAATTTTAAAGGTCTTTGTGCAACATAAAATACCCATTCACAAAATACAGCCACTCAAAGAATTTAGTGTCGTATTACTAATTCTTCTTTGTTATACGGCTATTTATTTAACAGTTTGAAGTCCATGTTGTTGACTGTTAACAATCGTTACGAAAGACTTTGTTATAAAAATAACTATGTTATTTAACATAAATTAAATTAAGAAAACATTTTAAAGCCCTTTTGACAGTAGGTTCACCTGAAATATAATAAATTGTTACATATTTTTTGTGTGAAAATGAATTAATAGTTTTTTAATTAGCATAATACGTGACGGTATATACAGTACAAGTAAACATCACACAACACAAATTTATTACAATATAAACACAAAATGCAAAAATATATTACAATACAAGTACAAAATGCACAAATATTATGGTGATCGATTTCGGTGAACCACGTTCACCTTCCTCAGACCAGAGGGATTCACAAAACAATCAGAGGCATTCTTTTGTGAATCTCCTTATAATGAATTAATATATCATATTCATTCAGTTAAAAGTTTAGCTCTACGAAGCACTAGATAAGAACTCTTGTCCTTGTTCTTCAGCAGTATTATTTAAATGACATTAAATTCTTTGAAAGGCTGTATTTTCTGACCGGGTTATCCTTTTAACCTCAGGTTTGCACTTTTGTATTGCACGAAAAAAGACCTTTATAATGAGGTATAACTCGAGGTAGGCTTACATTTAAAATCTCTGAGACTTCCTTCATGGGCCATTTCCTGACTATGCGAAAAACAATAAAATATGTCTACATGTTTGGTATAGGAACATGTACATAACTACAGAGTTTCATTACATTTATTTCAATTGTTTTAAAAAATAACCAATATATTACAAGACTTTTTGCCCAACCCTGTATAGTTATTTATTGTTTTAATTTATTTTAACTCCTGTTTTATGTTCATATTATTGGAGAAAGAATAAATGGTCGACATAAGTTGGTTCTAATATTCTAAGGAAACGAAATTAGATCTGATTTTAAATTTAATAAATAATATATTTTTTAGATTTTTAAAGGAACGCTACAAAAGTAGAAGTTCTTACATGACCCCGTAGTTTTCAGGCACGTGCCTGATTTGACGGCTTCACGTTCATTAACCTCAGTATCAATTTACAATGAATTATTATTTAAACATAAAGAGCAAATACATTCTCTTAAACCTCCCTTGATTTATATTCAATTTTATAAAACAAGGAAAATCGTGTTTATGTAATTTGTTTGAAAAATAATGTAATATAGCTACATTGCGTATATGTACTCACGGAAACAATAATTTAATATAGCTACATAGCGTATGTATTCATAGAAACAATGATGTAATATAGCTACATTACGTATGTATGCATAGAAACAATAATGTAATATAGCTACATTACGTATGTATTCATAGAAACAATAATTTAATATAGCTACATTGCGTATGTATTCATAGAAACAATGATGTAATATAGCTACATTACGTATGTATTCATAGAAACAATAATGTAATATAGCTACATTGCGTATGTATTCATAGAAACAACAATATAATACAGCTACATTGCGTATGTATTCATAGAAAGAAACAATAATGTAATATAGCTACAGTGCGTATGTATTCAGAGAAACAATAACGTAATATAGCTACGTTGCGTATGTATTCATAGAAAACATAATGTAATATAGCTACATTGTGTATGTATTCATAGAAACAATAATTCAATATAGCTACATTGCGTATGTATTCATATAAAAAAATAATCTGTACATGCCGATTGTAACTAAAGCCCATATCATGCTTTACTTTGAGTACAGGTAACAAAAAACTACTGGACAAATAAAACACTTAATTTTTCGAAAAGGCTTGCTCAAGAACAATATAGTTTCTCCTTCAAACCAAATGGCACCGGAGTGAATTTCAATGGGGTTGTTTTAAAGCTCATACTTTCTTTATTTTCGTATGTTTTTATTATAAACGAGATAAATATCCTGTTGTAAAATGAACTAATGCTGGTACTCCTGTATAAATACGCCAGGAAATCTGACAGCAACTGACTACAATTTATATGGTATAGAATTAAAAGATTGAGGGTCTTTTAATTCAATCTTAAACTCAACATTTTAATAGTATTCGCTTCCAAAAGATCATTCATGTCAAAATTAAGTAAAATTCAATTGATGGTTCCTCCATAGTTTTTAAGTCTTGCTCAATTTCTTGTTAAATGTTATTGATTTTTGGTAATTAAAATAATTTAAATTTTGGTTAGCCCATTTTTATCTGATAAAATCTGTTCAAAAAACAATAAAAATTAAGCATTTTCTAATAATATTTTGTGAAAACATCGTAAAACCATTCGTATAAAATATATAAAACTTCATTTAAAAATAAACGATAAACTTGTAATAAAATTAAGTTAGTACTTCATCTTATTTGACAAATATACCAAAAAATATACTTGTTCAGTATAGGCAATATACTTGTTCAGTATAGGCAATATACTTGTTCAGTATAGGCAATATACTTGTTCAGTATAGGCAATATACTTGTTCAGTATAGGCAATATACATGTTCAGTACAGGCAATATACTTGTTCAGTACAGGCAATATACTTGTTCAGTACAGGCAATATACATGTTCAGTACAAGCAATATACTTGTTCAGTACAGGCAATATACTTGTTCAGTATAGGCAATATACTTGTTCAGTATAGGCAATATACTTGTTCAGTACAGGCAATATACTTGTTCAGTACAGGTAATATACTTGTTCAGTACAGGCAATATACATGTTCAGTACAGGCAATTACTTGTTCAGTATAGGCAATATACTTGTTCAGTATAGGCAATATACTTGTTCAGTATAGGCAATATACTTGTTCAGTATAGGCAATATACTTGTTCAGTATAGACAATATACTTGTTCAGTATAGGCAATATTTTTAATTTGCAACACTGAAAATAAAGAAAATAATAATGATAATAATAAATTCCAAACATAGTGAGCATATTAATTTAAACAGTCACTCTTTTTTGTCTTAAATCCGTTAAAATAATTAAAACCAATCCCAACTATTGCCCTACTTTTTATTTATTCATTTATTTAAATTACCATGTGTGATATTGTTATGGACTGCTTTCAATTGACCCTTCTGACTCTGGTATAGGTGTTCCTGGTAGCAACACTAAATTTTTAATGAATGATTTCAGTTCTCCATGCAACGCATCATACAGTAACTGCACGAACCCTGGAAATGAAACCTAATTTAGATAAGCTTGAAAGAACATTTTCCTTTGCTTTTATTGACTTAAGACTTAGCTGATGATTATGAAATTTGAGGTTATAATCATCAAGCTATAATATGATCGTAAATACCACTGTACGTGTAGGGTTGAGTGGGTGGGCAGCTTCAACTGTGCGTGTAAGGGTGGGTGGGTGGGTCAATACCACTGTATGTGTAGGGTTGGGTAGGTCGGTCAATACCGCTTTACGTGTATACCACTGAGGGAGTACATATAGGTCCTACACAACGTAAATGTACGATGAGGTGTACGAATAAATGGGGGGAACTTCATTCAACCCTCCACACAACATGTGCAACTGGACAGACTGGCGCCTGAATTCACGACAACCACACACGACAGGTTCATTATTTCTCTCGGCATAACCTGAATCATGGACTATGCATATGGACCTATTGTACGTCTTCCTTCATGGACTATGCATATGGACCTATTGTACGTCTTCCTTCATGGACTATGCATATGGACCTATTGTACGTCTTCCTTCATGGACTATGCATATGGACCTATTGTACGTCTTCCTTCATGGACTATGCATATGGACCTATTGTACGTCTTCCTTCATGGACTATGCATATGGACCTATTGTACGTCTTCCTTCATTTGAGAAAATTTAACATCGGTCGTAGGGGATATAGACTCATGCTGACCAGAAACCATAAGAGTGGTCGGAACAACGAACACATAAGACCAATGTGGTTGGCTCACTAGAATATCATATCAGTCCAGCCCGTCCGTTTAACATTACGTAAATAACAACTTACCTGACAGCTTCGTAGCTAATTTATATAGCTAATTTAGAAGCGAAACTTTGGCTATCCATATCCCGTAAAATAGTCTACAGAGATGATCACCATATTGATACTTTTAAAATACTGCAGAGATTTTAAAAGTAGCCCACATGTTCATATTATAATGAACGAAGAGATTAAATATAATAAGTTAAGGTTTTTTGCGTTTGGAAAATTATGGAACGGTTAAAATCTGTTTTATCTGCACAGTACTATGGTTCATGAAGAATTTATAGAGTGGGGTTGAAAATAGACCGATCTTTCCTTTAAAAGAACAAAAACGATGTAATTTATCAAAAATGTTAAATAAAGTTAAAAAGTGTCATGTAAAATATACTTTCCTTTTCCTCAATGTATTTTGAAATGCTGCCAATAAATAATAAAACTCATAGTTGATGTAGTGCATTAAGTGGACATTATGACAAAAAGTAACATTTTTATGATAATTAATATTTTGTCAACACAACAACGAACATATACTCTCCATTCCGTCCACTGGTCAGTTGCCGAAACGACTCTGTTTATGACGTGAGTGGAGGTTTATGACTGTGCGACCAATAACTTGCTTGTTTATGGTTACTATATCAAACGGAACCCTGTCACTAAACCTTATTAAAACATAATGTCAACTTACAGTTACTATATTCAACATACATTCTGTATACGTTAATCAATTTTGAACAAATACATATTCCAAAATTCCAACGGATACGATCATAAAATCGTATGATCGTAAATACTTTTATACGATCACCCCTTCCCCTTCCCCTTTCCGCTATACATAATTGTATTTGTCAGGATAGATTTGGGTTAAACCCCCGCATGTATGTACTCGTAATTCGGGTATGAAAAGGGAGAGTAATATTTGTATATTATTATCTTATGATAAATAAAGCATTCACAAGTAAATCATCATAATAATGTATTTTCTAAAAACAACTACATTAATTATCTTCATTTTTTAGTTAAAAATGAAAATCGTTATTTGCTATCTCCACTTTGTGTAATGTGCTCTTGAAAATGTGGAAGAATCATAGAACACCGAAGAAGAAATCCAAGCATTGATCGACTATAAATATGTTTTAAAGTTTTTTTAAATGTAAGTTTTTACAACGTGGTTTGACTTGGGTGGCATTGTCGACTGAGCTGGATTTTGGAAGATCAAAATCTCGTAAACAGACCAAGATTAGAATCAAAGTGAAGACATCCAAAATAAAATGTTTGAATCGTTTCTAATTATGGATGTATTTGTTTCATTTTCTAAAAAACAACAGCGAAATTTTTTCATTTAAAAAAATGTGTTATGTAAACTAAGCCCAATTTATAAACATATTTGAAATAGTTTACTATTTTATGCATTTATTTTGAATAGTATATTCTTTTAATTTCAAAACAAATTATATGCTATAAATAAAACAAAATTGCAACCCTATTTAATATAACGAACTAAAAGATAAAAAATGACAAAAGGAGATACGTTAGCACACGTACTGCCGGGCCGGCTGTTCCTTCTAGTAGCACACGTACTGCCGGGCCGGCTGTTCCTTCTAGTAGCACACGTACTGCCGGGCCGGCTGTTCCTTCTCGTAGCACACGTACTGCCGGGACGGCTGTTCCTTCTCGTAACACACGTACTGCCGGGCCGGCTGTTCCTTCTAGTAGCACACGTACTGCCGGGCCGGCTGTTCCTTCTAGTAACACACGTACTGCCACACGTACTGTGGGTCGGCTGTTCCTTATAGTAGCACACGTACTGCCGGGCCGGATGTTCCTTCTAGTAGCACACGTACTGCCGGGCCGGCTGTTCCTTCTCAAAGCACACGTACTGCCGGGCCGGCTGTTTCTTCTAGTAGCACACGTACTGCCGGGCCGGCTGTTCCTTCTAGTAGCACATGTACTGCCGGGCCGGCTGTTCCTTCTCAAAGCACACGTACTGCCGGGTCGGCTGTTCCTTCTAGAAGCACACGTACTGCCGGGCCGGCTGTTCCTTCTCGTAGCAAACGTACTGCCGGGCCGGCTGTTCCTTCTCAAAGCACACGTACTGCCGGGACGGCTGTTCCTTCTCGTAGCACACGTACTGCCGGGACGGCTGTTCCTTCTCGTAACACACGTACTGCCGGGCCGGCTGTTCCTTCTCAAAGCACACGTACTGCCGGTACGGCTGTTCCTTCTCGTAGCACACGTACTGGCGGGCAGGCTGTTCCTTCTCGTAGCACACGTACTGCCGGGCCGGCTGTTCCTTCTCGTAACACACGTACTGCCGGGCCGGCTGTTCCTTCTCGTAACACACGTACTGCCGGGCCGGCTGTTCCTTCTCGTAACACACGTACTGCCGGGCCGGCTGTTCCTTCTCGTAACACACGTACTGCCGGGCCGGCTGTTCCTTCTCGTAACACACGTACTGGCGGGCCGGCTGTTCCTTCTCGTAGCACACGTACTGGCGGGCAGGCTGTTCCTTCTCGTAGCACACGTACTGCCGGGCCGGCTGTTCCTTCTCGTAACACACGTACTGCCGGGCCGGCTGTTCCTTCTCGTAACACACGTACTGGCGGGCCGGGTGTTCCTTCTCGTAACACACGTACTGCCGGGCAGGCTGTTCCTTCTCGTAGCACACGTACTGCCGGGCCGGCTGTTCCTTCTCGTAACACACGTACTGCCGGGCCGGCTGTTCCTTCTCGTAACACACGTACTGCCGGGCCGGCTGTTCCTTCTTGTAACACACGTACTGGCGGGCCGGCTGTTCCTTCTCGTAACAAGACATTTACTAAAGTGTGGGTTTCTAATCAACCCTATATCTGCATTGCAAATCAGGTGCAGGCTTTATATTGCTCATCTTGTCTAACAGTTACAAAACTCTTCTAATCTTGAAAAGAAGCCGAACTCATCCTGATAAAGTATATTTCAGTTAATTAAAATATCAATTTTTCTTACACAGTGAGTTGATTTCATTTGTAGTTTTAGCAGTGAGATTACTCAGAAAATCATTCTGTAATTCCTAACAGTTTAATATGAGGTAACATTCTAATTATTTATTTCAGTAACAAGTAAAAAAAACAGGTAAATTGTGTTTTCATATTTTAACTAATTTTAATTTTCCAAAATATAAAATTGAAACCAACACAGTTTTATTTTCTTAAAACTTAATCTAACGGAAACACAGAAAAGACCACTTTAGAAGGGAACGCTGTGGCCTAGAAAATGTTACGGGGCAGTGTTTAAATGTTACACCCTTTATGAGCTTTTAAACCATCTGGGCTCCCTCTAGTTAACTAGTAACCCCGTCCCTGCACTTACACGGGCTATTTTGTTTGACGCCACTTCAACATCTAATATACAGTGTAAATTAAGTCATGTCGCTATACTTTGCCTGACGTAAAGAGGCGAATAGTTATTCTGATAGAAAACAATATATGCCTAATACTAAATAGATATTCAAATTATATAAGGTTGTCCTAAACCAATAACAACAAGGTCTTATGATTTTTTTATTTGTGTTGACGATCAATAAGTGCACATTTTCCACACTCATATTAATGGCAATGTTAGTGCAAGCATTATTTCATAATGTTCGAAGCTAGTAATTACAATATGTGGTTTGTCACGCTTCGCTATAAAATTTTAACGATGAGAGCTTATTTCACTTAGTTTGAACCTGATATAATGTTGCTGTGATAAAATATAGTTTAACAGATTATTATTTGATATTAGAAGATCCGTTTCTGTATTTTCTGTTGTTCTTACAGAGTCCCGTTCCGAATGCATCTGGGTAAGTTGGGCGGGATATGCTGGATTCATACGTAATCTAGCGGTGTCGTTTCATCATGTAGGTGGGTGTGGGTGTTGGGTGTGGCGTGTCTTTGTATGTGGTGTAAGTATGTATGGGGGGCTGGGTCACTAAGTCCTGATACACCACTGAACTGTTTCACTGGTCTGTCGGTCTCACTCCGGACGCCACCCATACACTCGTCCAGGTGTTCTGACCCCACAACAGGGACCATACAACATGGTATCGCGATACAGGTGGTAGGTCAACTAACTAGCCATCCAATGAGACATGGAGTATGCTCGACTGTATATCCAACCAGAGCATACTATAACATGTCTCGGCTGGGGGTAGGTCACTCCCTACGCCATCACATGGGTCTGGATACAGAAAGGTAAGGGTCAATAAAGCGAACACATAAATGTTATTGACGGGCTATGGGGGGTTGTATAATCCATGCAACTACCTGTATACGGTATGGGGGTAGGTGGGTGGCCTCAAATAGATAAACTGTATGCGACAGGTATGATAGTAACAGGGTAACTCCTAGTGAATAAACTGATGTATTGGTATGGTAAATGGGTTCAGGTAAATGGGAGGCACTAATTGGTAGAGGCTACTGGGGATAGCTGTTGGTGGGGTGTTTGGGGGGTGTTGTCTAGTGGGGGTGAGGACGGCTGGGTTTGAGTATCGGGTAGGTTGTGTTCATGGGTGTGTGGCTAGGTTACCAACTAATTATCTAATAAATATATACAGGAAATTATATAATACTAATTGTTTATTTTTGTTAATTATATACAAATATATTTATAGGCCGAGGGTAGATGGCGGTGTGCCACATTGAATCTCTACAGCTCCTCCCTTTTGTCCAACCTACCAACGGTCCCACCCCGGTACATACAATGTAATCTTGGGAAGGCACCCCGTGGTATGTGTCGAGATATTGAAAACGAAAGGGGTAATAATTCATTCGTAGGGAATTTCTTAGGGGGTCATATGGGGTGGCCGCCGTGGTCCTGGCTCTGAGATTATTGAAACAGAAAGTAGAGTATACCTTAATTCGTTCGGGTTCTTATACTTCTGGATTTTCCTGGGAGCGGAACACGGAGGTGGACTGGGTCGAAGCAGTATGACCAAGCATAGAGGGTCATAACATTCAATTTCAGAGTACCGGGCTCTTTATTGAGTGGATGTGTGCGTGAGGCGTGGTACTGTGTAGAAGGGGTAAGAAAAGAAAGGGGTAATAAAATTTAATTTAGAGTTCCAGGGGTATTATATATGGGGGCTGTGGGGGCTGGGTGGTCCAGGTTAGACAGCAGTATGCAAAGCACAGCGAGGTAATAATTAATTTAAACGGTCTTTTCATTCTTCGGGATTTAGGGGAGCGGGTGGGCGACAGTGGCAAAGGGTATCAGAGTATGAAAATCGACAGGTAGGGTCACTCCTCTCAACTATAGGTCAGCTACTATACAAATCTGTCTGTATTGAGGCGGTCACCGTGGGACCTTGGTTCTTGCTTACTAGACACACTGAACCAGGACCAAACCAGTCCCTTACAACAATAAAATACTGCATAATTAAGTACTGGAGAATTACTTTGTACTGTATATGTACCAACACGTATTATGCTAATTCAAAAACTATAGTTAAATATAACATTTAAATTGCAAATGTTAACTTATGAGCTGATTTTTGCATGAAAGTAAAATGTACATTTAATCTCGACTTAAAAAAAGAATTTTACTAACTCTCATGTTCGGAGAAAGCCAAAGCTAGAGTACTGTACAAACAATTGTCATATTACAGTATTTTGGGTCAAATTATGGGGTTTATTAAAAACAAATCAATCTCTGAGAAAAAGTCCAATTATGATTGGGGGAAGAGAAAGTGTTGTACTATGTTTTAAATAGATTGTTATACCAGATTGTTATTGAGATTTGAAGTTTGAACATACAGTCCTATTATCTAAAATCAAAAAGGGTTTTCTCGAGCGAGATTGTATCGTCTTATCACTAATGGTGAGACAGTCCTTGTAGCCATATTACAGTTTGGCGCCGTCTTTGTTACGTAATATCATTGAATATACGGCAATGATTATTATCGTATATAATCAATGGTACTATCAGACATTATACGGCAATGATTGTCGTATATAATTAATGGTACTATCAGAGATTATACGATAATGATTTTCGTATACAATCAATGGTAGTATCAGAGATTATACAGCAATGATTATCATATATAATCAATGGTACTATCAGGGATTATACAGCAATGATTATCGTATAAAATTAATAGTACTATCAGGGATTATACGGCAATGATTATCGTATATAATCAATGGTACTATCAGAGATTATACGGCAATGATTGTCGTATATAATTAATGGTACTATCAGAGATTATACGGCAATGATTGTCGTATATAATTAATGGTACTATCAGAGATTATACGATAATGATTTTCGTATACAATCAATGGTAGTATCAGAGATTATACAGCAATGATTATCATATATAATCAATGGTACTATCAGGGATTATACAGCAATGATTATCGTATATAATCAATGGTACTATCAGAGATTATACGGCAATGATTATCGTATATAATCAATGGTACTATCAGAGATTATACGGCAATGATTATCGTATATAATCAATGGTACTATCAGAGATTATACGGCAATGATTATCGTATATAATCAATGGTACTATCAGAGATTATACGGCAATGATTATCGTATATAATCAATGGTACTATCAAATATTATACGGCAATGATTATCGTATATAATCTAATGGTACTATCAGAGATTGTACGGCAATGATCTCTGATAATCTCTGATAGTACTAAGGCTAGGAAAAATGCTACACTAAATGGGAAACCGCGTGGGTCAAAATAGTGCTGTCAAGTGTGGCAAAACTGGAAGCATGAGCTCTACACAGATGTAATGTAACAGCGTTGCCGGGGAAATAACTAACAACTCAAGATCAAGGCCAATGAGTCACTAGTTGCCCGTGTTGCGACAACCTGTTTATTCAAACATCATATCTTAACTCTATTCCCTTTTCTTGTGCCAAACGCTGTACAGTGTATTACAATGAATAAGTTTATAACTGTAGACCCACATATTCATGCTCTAGTATGAAGAGCATTTTTCATGTAACGTACAAAATGTATTAACAGATTATATATATTTATTTTCTTTGCATTTTTAACAACAGTATTAACGACATATTCGAGATATTTAATTGAATAAAATTATCTCAATATATACTGTTAGACCTTTAACATTATACAGGGTGTCCCAGATTTAAAATTCCAAACTTCGGGAAATGGTTATATGGGTCAAAATGAAGAGAAAATCAAGAATCTATTTTTTCCAAAAATACTACGTTTACCAGTCATCCGCCATTTTGATTGATTCACAAAAGAATTTTTTATCTCCGATTTGGATCAACCGATCTTTATGAAACTCGCTATGCATGTTAAGATAATAGATAGGGCCTACCTGTTCTATAAAAAAATCAACTTGATTAAATTTTAAATTGGTGGACAATTTTATTACCAATCTGTTAGTATCAAAAAACCTAGAATCGTTCAAAAAATATTCGAGACGCATTGACATTTGTGATGAAGAGCAACAAAAAGCCATTTGTTTTTAGCTTTTTGCTGCCTCTCAACATAAATGTCAACGTTTCTCAGTTGTCTTTGTCCAATTCTAACTTTTTTGGTATTGACAGCTTGGTAATAAATTTATCTAAAAAGGTTTTACTATTAGTATTTTTTTGTTTTTTGCCATTTTACCGAATTTCCATTTAACAATTTTAAATTTGATCAATTTTTTTTCTAAAATTGGTGTTTATTATTTTAACATGCATAGCCAGTTTTATAAAGATCGTTTGATCTAACTCGGAGATAAATATTCTTTTTGAAAAAAACAACAAAATGGTGGATATCTGGTAAGCGAAGCGTTTTTGGAAAAACATTTTTTTTTATTTTCTCTTCATTTTGACCTATAACTATTTCCCGAAGTTTGGCACTTTGATTCTGGGACGCCCTGTATATGATCCGGGTAATCTATACGTGCGTTATGAAAAAAAAAAGAAAAAATGGCTTATATCTGGTAAACTAAGCGTTTCTGGAAGATATAGATTCTGGATGTTCTCTTTATTTTGAACTATATAACCATTTCCCGAAGTTTGGCCACCCTGTACAAGTAAACAGTGAAGTACTGTTAAAGGCGCACTATTATAACAACTTTGCTACTAAATAATAAAATTAGAAAAAAAATAGGTTAGTAATGAAAAATACACTGAATGAGCTTATTAAAACAATAAGTAACTATATTGGCATGGACAATCAATATCATTCATGTTCAAATACAGCCTAATGAAACATTTTCTGGATATGAAGTTCCAAAGACAATATAAATGAATGATGAAGAGGGTTCTCTGGCGAGGGATCTGTCCACCCGACAACTAACTGTGAGTGTGCTGTAAAGCATTTGAAAGCCACCAAACAAACTTACATATCATAAACACACCCACTTGAATTACTAGCCTAGTAAAAATGTTAAAAGTAAAATATAAGCAATAAAGATTTAATAATTAAAATATTCTGAAAATTTAGAGAAAAAATTTTCTGATTAGTAAAAAATAAAAAGTGCCTTCTGTAAATTGAAATCACAATATGGTAAATTTGTTTGAATTGATTGTAAGATGAGAGTAGATTAATTCTTGTCACATTCGAGTTTTTATTTATATCTCTTCAAGTTATACTCAAATAGTTTTTAAATAAAATTTACATTACTTTGTGGAATAAAATCTATGCTAAAGCCAATCAAAGTTAAAATCTATTTCCTGAGGCCCAATAGCGTAAGTAGACACAAAGTAGGCGTTTAAGGCTCACTTCCAGGTATCTCCTCTCAGATTCAAGATGGCGGCCACCTTCGGGCATCTTAGGGTCACGTGACCCAAGATGGCGGCCAGCCTGCAGTGCTACCAACCCTGTGGGAATTTTCCCTCCCTAAATTTCACTCAAAAGTCCCAAATGTCCATCCAAATTCCCTTGTTATACTATATAAAATGCACTTTTTCCAAGATGGCGGCCTTTCCCTCGTTATACTATATAAAATGCACTGTTAGCCTACCTATTTAAATTAATTTTGTATTTAATTTTTCTAAATTTTTTAATAAATACACTGTTAACCTAGCTGTTAACATGCTAGCTTTCTCCCCCCGGACGGGTATTATCGCTGTTATCACATCCGCTTCCGTTACTACAATCACTGCTTTACATCTCGTATGTTGTCTTTTATTTGCACAATGTCTTTTAAATCAAAAGAGTTGTATAGTAAGTTTTCCTTCGTACACTTAATTAATATTGTGTATGGTTAATTCTGAACATTTATTAAAACAGTACTACACTGGATGACGTAATCGGTGTTTCATGTTGTGGTTTCATTATTGTCGGTGTTTCATCAAGCTCGTAAAACCGGATGTTATTGGTTTTCCTGTTGCGACAGGTGCGCAACACTCAAGGTTGACCTCAACGCGCATGCGCACCCAAATGCTACGCTCCGATTAGTTCCCCCTCCCCCAACCCTCCCCATCCCCACTCCTTCCCCACTTTACAGACTGCCACATTCAATCTGTCTCACTCTTTCTCTTGCGCACTACTTGCAATTGTTTAACTGATTCAGCAATAATACTTTATATTAAATACAAATATTCTCATCATAAATACTTTAACTTTATTCTTGTAATTTATCGTTTATTTTATATTTTGGACACCATTCTCTGTACGGTATTTCGAAAGTCATATACCGAGAGTAAGTTCCGTATACAGTATCAATATTTTGACCTTTGTTCTTTGTGCTTAATTTAATTGCCAAAGATGAAATCCTTTGCCATAAACCGCAACCTTGTAACCATTTCCCGTCGGTTTGATACCGCAGAAACTGAGCTCCTTACTGTTCTGGCTGAACATAAAAATAAAATTTCTTCTGAGATAAATAACCACCTACAGTAAACAGGCTCGAGGGAATTAAATGGTATATTTCTCTTCAAATTAAATTTTCCAAAATTGTAAATAACGAAGAAATGACTACAACTCCCTTCTTTCACGGTAAAACTCGTCCTTTGTTGCCTTCCGACTCTCTAGATATTCGATATTCAGAAGCTACTGACAAAAGTTTAGAAAGCGTGGGTAGGTGGGTTAGTCAAGGTAGTGGGTGGGTACTTGAAAACGTATTACGACTTGATTTATTTATTGTAAAATTCCAACCCTTGTACGCCTCTTCTTTCACACCCACCCAAAAAAAATTGCCCACTCCAAACAGGGAATTGTAAATATTAAAAATGACGATAATAAATGTTTCCTGTACTCTTACTTGCCCATATGTAGCCTGATAAAAACAGAAGAGTAAGTTATTATAAATCCTTGGAATGTAATGTAAATATGTCTGGTGTTAGCTATCCTGTAAAAATCACTGATTTAGATAAGTTTGAAAAAGGGAACCCTGCTATATCAGTCAACGTCTTTGGATTTGAAAAATACGAAGTTAACCTTTATGTATAACCAAAGAAAAATTCAAACTGCACCACGTAAACTTACTGCTACTGTACTTTTAGCTCACTTACCGTACCCGACTTTTAGCTCACTTAACTAAATACAACCCATCTTCATACTACTGCAACTTTTTTTTAACTTCACTCGCCAGTTGACATGGGCCTACAGGCCTGTGCGTCAACTTTATTCAACGAGTGAAGTACCGACCGGTCCAGTAGTTACCGACGGCTCAGTGGGGATTCGAACCTTGGACCTTGCCCTCCGCAGCCCGAAGCCTTAGCCACTGAGCCACCACGCCGGCAACTACTGTCTACACCGATTTTCTTCCCAACTACGACTCACTGATCACTTACCTTTGTGTTCACCTCACGGAGCACAAAAGACTAGACTTCCTACTGAAGACAATAAATACATGTCCTTTACGAACTATACTCTAACTCACAAAGTCCCATTCACCATTTACTGTGATTTTGAGTCCTTTTTTGTACCTATCTCTACTACACTGAATGACCCCTCAACTTCACATACGACAAACACTGCCCATCACGTCCCTTCTGGCTTTTGCTATGTAACCATTGACAGTGATGGCAAACCAGTAAAACAACCCATAGTATACAGCAGTCCCGATGTAGATACCTTTTTAAATTGTTTGATTGCAGAGTCTGAGGAACTCTTACCAATATTAATAAAAACATTCTGATTAATATGTCTCCACAAGACAAAATTATTTTCAAAAATGCAAATAAATGTCACCTTTGTCTACCGTAGTACTTTGAGCACTACCACACTGTTACAGGATTTGGCTCACCACATCAATCTTATCACTTGTGTCACAAAGGCGAAATATCATATTCCTTTTTATTGTTAATAATATAAAGATTATATACTTCCAACTACTAAAAAAGTGATGGAATGGGACTGTAACCCATGATTACTAACGTGCCCATAGAAACCAAATTTACGACATTGGCAGGGCTCAACCCAACCGTAGTGCAATGTAGAAACCTCGTACTGGGCGAACCTTCTTCTTGATTACGGTAACTCCTACGCCAGGTAAGTAATACTAAGTTAGTTTTGAGTAAACTCTTTTACCTTCAACCATTAAAAAAATTTGTAAAGTAAATTCTGTTATAATATGGACACTTTTGTGATATTTCATAACTACAATTTAATAACGGCTATCTCCAGCTTTGAGTGATAGAATACCGTACCAACGAGGTGAGGGTGGCCCAAATTTAATAAAAAATCGCCCGACTGTTCTTCAATGCAGCTGTAAAACGTGTAAGTCCTGAGGCAGTCCTGCAACTTGGGGCTGGGCTAAACCCCGTAAGACCTCGAGTCGCAGTCCGGGCCCTCGTACGGTACGTGTATGATTGAATGTTACACTCTATGGCTGGATAGTTTCCGTATGTCCCGTGTGTGAGGGAGAGTGGCTTAAAAAAAAGAAAAAACACAACAAATCTATAAACAAAACCCTACTGTAAAACAACAGAACCAAAAAACAATAAAAACAAATGTATATATAAAAACCCCTTTGTAAGTCTGTACGTCACATTGAAAGGCTTCTCTAAGTAAAATGATGTCTTTACTTACAGAGGGACCCAAAAAAGTATAAAAAAGTACAACAATTAGAAAAAATCTAAATAATTTTGGGAGGTAGCATTTTGTTGGATGGCTACCACCGTAATGAGCGTTTCGGTTGGGGCTCATTACACTAAAATACCCGTGTGGGAATATCAGTCCTCCATCGGGTGCGTCCCATGGGAATTGGGCAATGCCCTTCAGTTTTGCCTTCAGCTTACTTGAGGGTAGTGAGGAATTAAATACTCACAGTGAAAAAAACTGGTTAAATATCAATGAAAAACAAACATACTAATAAAATCTGCGAGACAAATCATGGTATGGTAGAAAATCAGGAAGTGATCAAAGTAATATATGGTAAAACTTTCTACAAGAAGAGTAAATTATGTCCAAATGTAAGAAAAAAAATCAAAGATACATACAAATTTCAGAAAATTTTACATAAAAATATAATTGTTGAAAAATGTCTCAGATCAAGGAAAAACTACCAACATAGTACTCTCCAAACCCCTTAAAATTGAGTTAAAATTTCCATAAATAGGGATATTTGTGTACAAAATATGTTATAATTCCCAAAAATATTAAAATTCAGTGCCATAACAATGATATTTGTTGGGTAAAAACTAAAATAAATATTCAAAAAAATTGAAAAATCCTTTAAAATACTCTAATAGAACCTTTTTAAACTTAGTTTGAGCTCTAAACAACGTACAAAACTGATTTAAGGGGAGTCGGACACTTGAAAATTACTAAAATTTCATTTTTTTGTTTTTATGTGTTATTTGTTCTTTATTTTATTGCCTTTAATTTAACACTAATTTTACATTAATCGAACAAGTACTTTTCTCAATATGACCTATTTTGTAAACCTTTACACGAATATTTTCCGACAAAACTGCTACTTGCGGTTGTAGCGTGAGTGTATATTTATTGTAGTACTGATGTTCGTTTCTTATTCCTAAAATAGGTTATGTTGGTATTGCTACATCTGATGTGGCTGTCCAGTCCTCTGTTCTGCTATTATGTGGCCATTCCTTGTGTGTTGTGTTGTTGTTTACTAAACAAACAAAACAGTATTGTCATTTTGCTAGTTTTAGTTTATTTTAGACAAACATGCCTAAGTCAGTGTTTACAGTTTTTAAAAAACGAAAACGTGTGTTTAGTGGTGTTCAAAGATACAATCAGGATCAATGTGTAAGTGTAAGTAATATTGATGAAGCCATAAACAATCCTAACCCTAGCCAGTCTAAACCTAGGCCTAGCACCAGTAGTGACCCAAATCTTTCTCAACAATCAAAAGAAAGTGTATCTAAGAGAAAGATCAGCAGTAATTTGGATGAATATCAACAATACACAGGTAACCCAGACAATAATGATGAAATATATAATTTGATAAATTTGAAAACAATTCAATCCTTGTTTTATAAAGCTGCGGTTTGTGCCTTGTGCAAGAAACCATCACTAAAATTGTCTACTACCAAAAGAGCAGGCTTAAGTGTGACAATTGGTATAAAATGTGATGCATGTGGCTTTGAGAATTCAGAAAAAAACAGTAAATTTGTAAATAATACTAAGAAGTTAGATATAAATATTCGCATGAATTATGCCTTCCACTGTATCGGCAAAGGCGAGGAAGCCGCTAAGAACTTTTGTGCTGTTATGAATATGCCTCAGCCCACCACATTTAAAAGGTACAGCGATCTTTTATTGAATGCTGCTAAAGATGTATGTAAGCAATCCATGTTGAAAGCTGTAGAGGAGTGTGTTGAGGAAAACGATGATGTGCGAGACATTACAGCAATATTTGACGGGTCGTGGAAAAGACGAGGGCATGCATCCCTAAACGGTGTGGTGACTGCTATTGCCGCTCATGTAAGCAAAGTAGTTGATGTACGAGTGCTTAGTAAATATTGTAGGTGCAAGGGTAAACTGCAAAACATTCATGATGACAATTGCACAGCCAATTATGCTGGAACAGGCGGAGGGATGGAGACTGCAGGTATTGTTGATATGTTCAAATAATCCCAGGAAACGTACGGCATCCGTTACAAATATTTTTTGGGTGACGGAGACAGTGCTGCATATCCAACTGTTGTAGCTGAACAACCATATGGTCCTGACATTTCAATAGAAAAACTTGAGTGCATTGGCCATGTGCAAAAGCGTATGGGTGGTCGTCTTCGTCGACTGAAAAAAAAATGTCCCAAACTAAATTGACGGAAGGGAAGACAATTGGTGGTCGCGGCCACTTTACAGATGCTGGCATAAATGAAATATAAAAGTATTTTGGCCTGGCCATTCGTAGGAATGTTAGTAGCCTAGATCAAATGAAACAAGCAATTTGGGCTGAATACTTCCACCTAGCATCATCTAATGAGGACCCTAACCATGGCCTTTGCCCAAAAGGCCCTGATACTTGGTGCAAATATCGTAAAGCCATGGATAATAATGAGAGCTATGACCATAAGAAACACTTTCACTTTCCAAGAATTGTTATGGAAGAAATCAAACCAATCTTCAAAGATTTTTCCAAGACTGAGTTGCTCAGTAAATGTCTCCATGGTGGCACTCAGAATGCTTGCGAGTCCCTCAACAGTGTAATTTGGTCTAGGCTACTAAAAAGCACTTCTGTCCTAAAAAAATACTTTGGCACTTGGTATTTATGAAGCCACTAGCACTTATAATGATGGAAACATTGTTAAATGCAAAATTTTAAGCAGTCTTGGCATCACTCCTGGAATCAACTGCGTTCAGCGGATGAAACAAGTTGACGAGCTGAGGATTTTGAAAGCCGAAAAATCAATTCAAGAAATCGAAAAGAAGTGCCGGCAGAAGAGGTCTTTGGCAAAGAAGAAGCTGGATGACTTCTATGCAGAACAGGAAGATCCAGACAACCCTTCTTATGGATCTGGGATGCATTAGGGTATGTAAAACTATAAAACTAATACATATTTTCTGTTTTTGTTAATTTCCCGAAAGTTTAGTTTTTCTATATAAAAAATACTTTTTCTCAAGAACCATTTGAGATATCAACACAATTTTTTTTGTTTTAATCAGGACACAAAGAAGATTAATTTGAACATAGGAAATGTTCCTAAGCAGTATAGTTTATTATTTAGAAAATAAATAAGCTACAAATAAAACAAAAAAATTACAAAATATATAAAAAATCATTATTGGAAGAGATTTAACAATATCTAAATATCCTATGCTTAAAATGTGCTATGAAGCAGGACCTTTAAAATAAAAAAAGTGTAAGGTGATAGCTCAACTAATTTTTGAGAAAAATCATTTCAAAAATGGCCAAATTAACATGGGCGATATAGGATGTGCCCGACCCCCCTTAACACTTGTAAATTAATTGTTTAACCTACATAGTTATTTAATTGACTCCAAACAGTTGACAAAGTGTAAGTAGCCAATAGGAATAAATACTCTATAATATTCACATTTTAAGCCTGATTTTAACAAAATTTGGTGCTATTGATTCTTTGCGCATTAAACAAATAAACGAATAGTTAGTTGAAATGTGTCTATTGTAGAAACTTTAGCATTAACAGTAAGAAAGTTTGGTTCCTTTTGGCTATAATATACTCGATCAGAAAATGTATATACACCATTCTCGGAGACCCAAACACACACACACATGGAGACCCTACCTACCAAACACAATGACTCTTGATAGACCCCCTCCGCCTACCGAATAAGTAAGACTCTTGATAGTCCTAACATAAAAGTCTATTGACTGACCTCCCACCTACTTGATCATTCTTGATAGACTACCCACATTCCCTACACTTCCCTTGACCGTCCACCTACCCATCACACAGATCTCTTGATAGACCAATCACCTATTAATTGGTCGGTAGTGGAGTTAGATCAATCCCAGCTTCATGTGCTAAAGGTTTTTAGTTCGATCCCAATCAGAGTCAAGACATTTTGAGAAGGATCAGCTGATAACCACCGGCTGTTCATTTGTCATTGGGCTATTAATTAATGACACTTTCTAAGGAATAGTCGGCCTTAGTTTGTAACAATGACTACGTTCGCTCATCTACACTCATCACACTCATTCGCAATCCATATTCACCCATATCTTGACGATCGGCGTCTTATGAATAAATAAATAAATAAATACCTTCCCATTAAAATACTTTTGTCAGACTATCTACTTAACATACAAGACTTACCACATATTCTACATACAAGAATCTTCATTGACCATCCAACTACTCAACACACAAAAGACTAACCACACACAAGACTCTTGGTTGATCGCCCAGCTACTCAACATACAACACCTCTGATACACAATCCACTTGAACATTACATAAAACCTGTGATATTCCACCCAATCACCAAACACACATGGCTCTTAATAGACCAATTATCTACCTCTGCACACACGACTCCTTAGGACACACTCTACACCCACCACTCATCCTACATACAAAACTCCTAGAGAACTACCCACCCACCATAAAAACACTAATGCTTCATATAATCATGTTTTAAAATCACATTTTTACACTGTAACATAGGTTTATTATAGCTAAAAGACCTAAAATGTTTCCTAAAATTCTGTTTTCTCTATAAATATGAGAGATGCTGTTGGAAAACATCCAAACTAAACATATAAAATAAGAATCAACTAGTAGTTTAATAGAAATTCTGTTGGGCTGACGCGAAGCTAATGGTGAAAAATGAAATATAAGATGACGTCAATATTCCTTGCACGAACGTGTCCTACATATCTCACAGTAAATTTTCAGAAAGTTTTACCGGGTCTGTCGGCCAGGCGCGTCTACGTTTTACTGGCCTTGTGGTACACAATATATTTGCACACGTGTCACTGACGTATCAAACAACATTCGTATCGGTTCCTTTCCAGGTCATTCAACGGTTCACAGAACAAGCAACTTCACGCGGTATAAATTGCCGGGCACGGGGTTTGTGGCGTTATACCAGTTCCTTTCTCCGTGTTGATATTTCGTGAGTCTGCCGTCGGTGCCGTTCTACAGAAACCACAATGTCTACACGTAGAGGAAGTGATGACGAAAAGCGCCCTGTGGCGCGTATTTAGCGCCCTGTGGAGCACAGAGACAGGAGGTACAACTGTGCCAGTCATAAAGTATTACAGACGCACACGTGAAGAAGCTCTGGTGTCCAAGAAGATACCGCTTTACGAGATGGTCGACATGGATACTGGACTCATTAAGGACACGTACCGAGACGCGAGATCACCCTCTCCACCGATAGACACCGAAGTGTTCGAATTGGGTACCGGGAGACCATACAAGTATGTACCTGGTTCGACGATTAACAGAATAATGCCTGACTCGGTTTTGATGAAGAAAGCGAGACAGGCGGCTATAGATGCCGGCGTATGGCAACCTTCTGCTACCGATTTACTGAAAGAGGCCGGTTACAGTGAACCCAGTAGCCACGGATTACATCGTGTTATTCCACTGGCTAGAATGGATCATACATCACCGCTCCGAGTTCCGAGTCCGTCCTATGTGTGTGAAGAAATCAGGCCGTTTAGTCCGAAAACAGCTGAGCAGATCATGCTTTCTACAGGAAAGGTTCTCCGTTGGCACATTGAAACGCCCGAACCACCTGAAGACCTGTCTGATGACACCGATCACGAGGTTTTAAACTGTATATCACTAGTAACGTCCGGCCATGTATGCGTGGATATGACAGTGCCTGATTTAGCTGACACGGATACTGAGATATGTGGAGACGTCGTGAATAATTTGTTAGCCGGCCCTCCGACAATGCGCTATCTACAGATTGGGTATCACAACTACATCCAGGATGGTTTGCCCAAAGATACTCATCGTTTGTCTGCGTACGCTTGTCATTCTGTTATCACAAAAGTCTACAGCACCTATAAGGCAATCACTTGTCGGCCGAAGACACGTGGAACACCGACGTCATGTTCACACCAGTCACGGCCAAGAGAGATGGAAGAACGCGATGATCACCAAACGGAGCCAAATGAGGGTCATCGACTGCAGTCGGACTCACCTCAGTACAAAACACTTGCCATCATCAACCAGTACTTCAACGTGTTCTCCAATTTGGCCGATTTCAACTACCAGTGGGTGATGCCTGTTGGTGGTAGGGTGGGATTTTGCAATATATCGGTGGTTGATAAGCTCTATACGTACAATGAATCCAGACATGCTTATCAACCATACTACCGCCTGCTTGCTGGGGACAGTTATACCGATCTGTTCGTGAACGAGATACTGAAGATGGACAACAATGGCGTTCCTATCAAACATTTACGGTTTCTTTCAACACCCAAAACGTTGCTCTACACCAATATACTTGCACAGTCTCGATGTGGAGTGAAAAGAACACAAACCGCGTTGAAAACCCAGGATATCAAAATACAGCAGACTAATGACAGCACTAATACCTCACCTAAAACTACTTCGACTGATCTACCATTGAGAAACGTCACGTACCAGGTGGCCAGGGAACTCTATCAACGATGAGCAGGCAGTAAGTGAGATACGGGTTGTGAAATGGTAGTGAATTAGTCCTTGAGTGTTGATAATTGTCGCTACAGTACAAAGGAAGGAATTTTTGAGGAAAGGAAGTGAGGCTAGGTGTACTAGTTTCGTTATGTAGAAGAGTATATTTACTATATGACTGATGGGACCTAATTAATGATAGGAACGTGGATAGGAAGTGAGGTAAGGGGGGGAGTCCACAGAATTGATAATGAAAGTGACTGAAAGTAAGTGTTTTTTATAGCATATGTATGAAGTTGGCCTAGGTAAAGAGTATGCATTTGTTACAGTACATGCACGCAAAGGTAGCCGAAGGTGGGCGAAAATATGAAATTGTTATAGTACATGATGATAGTTAGGCTAATGAAGGAAAACATATTATACTAAGATGTAAAGCTTGTGACCAATAACGGAAGCGGATGTGATAACAGCGATAAGCCCGGCCACCGTACACCAGTAGACTTCGTAAGTACTGTTAAATAATATTCAACATAATTTAGGTTGAATAGTCCGAAGATGGCTAGGATCTCAAGGCAAGAGGGCTCTAGGGTAAGAGCGTACGAAGTTAACTGGAAGTATCTAAATATAGCTAGCGTGTTAAGTACGCTTGACTTGATGATGCCGGGTGTGTTTGATATTAGATGGGAGGGGGTTAGCTAG